>ML379812.1:5570-43644 GCA_005239525.1 Nicotiana knightiana | reverse complement strand
ATTTTTCCTGGAGATAATTGCTTTTCAGCTATACTTCCCAATATATATATATATATATATATATTTCGATCCAAATCTCCTCAATGATAAAACCACCGGAACTCAGTCCGCAACTCAGAATTTGTCATGCAATGCAGTACAGTGGGAAAGCTCCCGGAATCTCGTCCGTAGTCCCAATTTAAATATGTGATGCAGTACAGGGGGAAAGCTCCCGGATCTCCGTCCGTAGTCCCAATTTAAATATGCAATTCAGTACAAGGGGAAAGCTCCCAGATCTCGGTCTGTAGTCCGAATTTAAATATGCAATGCAGTACAGGGAGGAAAGCTCCCGGATCTCGGTCTGTAGTCCCAATTTAAATATGCAATGCAGCCACTGAGGAAAACAACCAGAATGCGACAGAAACAACATATATTTCCACAACAGACGCAAAATCAAACGAGACAGAATGCAAAGTGCGATGAGTAAATCGATACGAAGAGTTAAATCACAAAAATAGTAAGAACTCATTCATAAGAAGTAGCCACTGAAAGGAATGCCAAGCACAAAGATAAGCAGCATAACGAGGGGAAAACAAGGCAAATATAGCAACGATTCTGTATATTCAAGTTCGCAACCAAGAAACCAAATCATCCCGGCAAGGGAATCAGCTATAACCAATCTCACTTAGACAATTTGCTTCACCGAATAAACTCAACTTGAACAATGCTCAGTAAATTGGCAGCATCAAAGAAATACCATCAACATGGGCGGTCATCAATTAAACCTAAGTAGTACTTAAGGGAAAATTATTTAAATCACAATGTATGACTCACATGCATGCTTGACACCAATATATCGATATTTCAATTACTTGTTAGACAATTATAGGGCGAGATTATACTAGTTTTAGTCACATAGACAGTGTATGAAGAAAGATATAGTGTAACGGTAGGAAAAGTAAAGTCCTCATTTAAGTCAATTAAGATCAAATAAGAAACAAGGAATGCTAGGCGAGTACTTCTAATTAGAGCAGGGAGAGATGAAACTAGAAATCAGGAATTCAGATATAACAATTTCAATTCATACACGGGGAACATAAGGACCTAAAATCCCTAAAGGGAAATCTATTTTCAAATAAGTCTGATTACGCACTCGTCACCTCGCGTATGCGGACTACAATCAACATAGAAGACTCAATCCTAAGGGGTAGTTCCCCCACACAAGGTTAGGCAAGATACTTACCTCAAAGACGATAACCCGGTACTCAAAAATAGACTTCTCCGGCGAGAAGGCCTCCGGATGGCTCAAAATCAACTAAAACAACTTCAAAGTACATATAAAACATATAAGGAACGATTCCGAATAATAAAGTTTCAATCTTTGCAAATTTATAAAAATCGACCCAAAAGTCGACTCCCGAGCCCACACCTCGGAACCCGACAAATTTTACAAATTCCGATTACCCATTCCGATACGAGTTCACCCATACTAATTTATCCAATTCCGATAACATTTGGTCATTCAAATCATGAATTTTCATTTTTGAAGTTTTCTTTCAAAACTCACAATCCCCTCAACCCAAATAACAATTTAAATGATAAAAATAAGAACTAATTCATGAAATATATTTAATTCTAGTTGAAGAACACTTACCAATTTGATTTGTGTGAAAAACCCTCAAAGAATCGCCCAAAATCGAGTTCTAGAAGTCAAAATATGTTTAAAATGGTGAAACCCCGATTTTGAGGTTATAAACTGTCATGCCCAGGTATTTTTTTAAAGCATCGCGATTGCGGACACAAGGATGCGATCGCATAGAAGAAAAATGCTGCTGTCAAAAAGGTACTATGCGATCGCGAATGGGTTGATGCGATCACATAGAAGAGATTTATGGTCACTGTCCAGTGGAGCATCACGAACGCGACAAGGGGAATGCGAACACGGAGAAGGAGAGCAAGGACATTACGCGAATGCAAGGGTTGCTATGCGATCGCGAAGAGGAAAAAATTGGGCTGGTCCATTTTACACTATGCGATTGCGGATAAGTCTATGCGATCGCATAGAAGTGAACACCAGATAGCAGAATCAGCAGAGGAAAATGAGAGGAAATGGACCCGAACCCTATCCGAAACACGCCCGAGCCCTCGGGGCTCAAAACCACATATACACACAACCTCAAAAACATCCTACGGACTTATTCGAGTAATCAAAACACCAAAATAACATCATAAACATCAGATTAAACCTCCAAAATCCATAAAAATTCTCAAAACTTCTTAAATTTCAAATTTTGCATTTAATTTTCGAATCACGTCAAACCAAGTCCGTTTATTACCAAACTTAACAGCTAACACATATAAATCATATCGAACCTGTACCGGGCTCCGGAACCATGATACAGGCCCGATATCACAGGTTTCACTCCATATTTCATTTTCAAAAACCTTTATATTTTTCAGAAAATAATTTTCTTTAAAAATTCATTTCTCGGACTTGGGACCTCAGAATTTGATTCCGGGCATACGCCCAAGTCCCATCTTTTCTACGGACCCTCCGGGACCGTCAAATCACGGGTCCTGGTCCTTTTACCAAAAACGTTGATCGAAGTCAACTTTATTCAAATTTCTAATACAAAATTATCATTTTTATCAATTTTTCACATAAAGGCTTCCCGGTTACACGCCTGGGATATGCACGCAAATCAAGGTGACATAAAAGGAGGTTTTTACGATCTCGGAACACAGAATTAGCTAGAAATATACGAGATGACCTTTTGGGTCATCACATATATGATGTTGTAGTTAGTTTTAACTGCGTAAAAATGATGTATGAAAGTTGTAGATAAGTTATAAATAAGTTGTATACTATATAATTAGTTGAATAAAATTTGTTTTTAGTTTATATGTTGTTGTAGATGTATCAAATTTGAATATTCCGGCATTGAACTTGTCTGGTTTAGGTATTTTCTATCGTCAGTGCCTCTATTGCTTTGGTTTTGCGCTACTTTCTGGTTCAATCTATGAAAATAGTTTTACAAGATTTGGTTCTCAATCAAGTCTTGAACTATTTTACGTTAGTGTAGTTCGACATTATTGCAATTGCTATACTACAATTAAAGCACTATTAGAAAGAGGAGAGGAGAGGAGAGAAAAAAGGAAAAGAGTGTAAGTGAATTCCATAATTTAACATACAAATAATGGATTTTATATGGAGAGAGCCGACAGAGAATAGGGAAAGAGGAGAAGAGAGAAAAAAAGAAAAGAGTGTAACTGAATCCACTAATTTAAGACACTGATAATGATATGTATATAAATGGTTACTAAGTAGTAACTATATTGGTATCCATTTTTTTTAATATCTAATCTTTGAAGTAAGGAATTCCTCCTAGATTCTCTCACAGTCTCACTGAATAGATGGCACACCCAAATGACCCCACTCCACCCACCTGACCCTATTAATGGTAATTCGACAACTACCTAGTAACAATGCTTTAACGGCTACCTTGGACCAAACAAAAACCACCAGCCCCACCGGAAATGAATCTGACAGGATTAATACCTCCATAAATAACCAAACCAAAAATCTGCTACCAATCCCCACGTATTCCGCCCCCACCCCAACCAAATATTTCTTCAAACTTTGACCGACCACAACACCGTAAAAAACAAATTAGTTAAAAACCCATCACTGGCCACCAAAAACCTCCCCATACCACAATAACACAACCAGATACTCAGACTCTAATTCCAAGCAACAAGCAGGCGATAATACCTTCAACAGGGGGTAATAGACAACATGGCCCACTGTGTAATAAGAGGAATGGCCAAGCCATCTCAAAACCTTCTTTTGCTGCCACGGTTCAAGCCAAACTTTCAGCGATCAGTGATGCTCCACCTGTGGACATTGTATATGGTACCCATATTGGTAAGCATGCAGTTTTCTTTTCGGCACATGATTATTTCATAAACTTGGCATAATAATGCATATTTACTATTATTGGGAAGTTCTATAGAAATAAACCTACAATGGAGGAGATTAGGAAAGTATTTTTGTGAGACAATTTCAGTTAATTGGCTCAACAAAAATTGCCTATTTTGATCCTAGACATGTGTACATTGATTTCACGAATGAGGTAGATTTTATCTTTAAGGAGTGTGTTGATATTTGAGAGTCACCTATGAAAATCCTGAAATGGACAGCTGATTTTAAACCCGGGGAAGAAACAACCATTATGTTGGACCAAGTGAAGTTTGTTTTGATGATTGACAAAGGAACTCAAGCATGAATCATGTTCATAGTGTACACAGACACGAGCAGATTCAAGCACAAGGCATGCACGTGAAGGAGATAAGCTTAAGTGGTTATATCTAATATCTCCTGAACGAAAAGGTTGCATAAGTGATAAGGAGAAGGACTCCTTACTCGAGAGAACTCTATCCTAGATAAGGGAGGAGTTAGAAGTTGAAGATAACTAGAACTCTTCCATCATGGAAGAATATAGCATTAGAAATCTAGTTATTTCCTATTCTACTAACTCTATAAATTGTAGAATGTTCTCATTCTACAGGTACGCACAAACACTGAAATTAAATGTGAGTTGAAAGAAAAATAGCAACGCATTTTGCAAGAAATTCTTGCGTGATTCAAGTGTGCGAACCTGAAGCTATATGAACCAGATAGAAGAACTAGTTCCTAGCATCTGTCTTTTATTTTAGTTCAATTGTAGCAGGCCTTTTCAAATTGTACCTTTCAGCTTTATCTAGAGAAAATTGTATTAGGAACTCTAAGTATTCAAGTTAGAGTTAACTTGAAGTTGTCGCAACAGTTAGAGGCTAGTTCCTACAACGGGATTAGAGGTAATCCTTAGGTTTACAAAGAATTTTGTAAATGCTGTTTTGGCTCAATGATTTAGTGAAGTGTTGGGAAATCCTACTAAGTAGTAGGTCATGATTTTTTCACCTTTTAAGCTGGGTGTTTTCCACGTAAACTTCTCGTGTTCCTTACTTTCCGCATTTACTATTTTCGCAACAGTATTATAAGGAACACATAGAAGAATAAGGTCCTTCTATAATCAGTACATGTGAAAATTGGACACCACACAAATCACCCCCATCTCTTGTGTGGCATTGAAGTATAAAACTTCAATTGGTATCAGAGCAGGTTCTCCTTGAAGAGGCTTACACCTTAAGAGAAGATCAACATGAGTGCACGACCTGGAAACTGGGAAGGTAAATCCACTACTAGACCACCACTCTTTAACGGCCAGTACTACTCTATGCCATCAACATGAGTGCAGCACCTGAAGACTGGGAAGGGAAATCCACTACTAGGCCACCGCTCTTTAACGACCAATACTACTCTTGGTAGAAAAACAAGATGAGATATCACATTATAGGAGAGGACTATGAGCTATGGGACATTATCACCGATGATCCACTAGCTATCTTGAAGATAAATCCTGAAGGAGTAGAGGTGCCAAAGACAAAGCGGATTGCACTACTAGGGACTTGAAGATAAAGGAAAATAATGTTAAAGCCAATAAATTACTTGTTTGTGGACTTGGTCCAGATGGGTACAGCAAAATCCAAAGATGTATCACTGCTAAGCAAATTTGGGACACATTGCAAGTGGCTCATGAAGGAATACCTCGTGAAGAGATGTTGAGGAACTCTATTGTATTTTCAGTATGAGAACTTTGCTATGAAGGAAGGAGAAACCATTCAAGAGATGTACACAAGGTTCACTACACTGACAAATGAACTAAAGTCACTTGGAAGGATTATTCCTGAAAAAGAAAGAGTCGAGAAGATACTGACTAGGCTTTTGCCTATCACTTGGGATAGCAAAATCACTGACATTCAGGAATCAGAGAATATTGCCACTCTCCCACTGGATGAATTAATTGGAAATCTTACTGCCTATGAAATTAGGAGACAAACCATGAAAATAGATGTACCTAAGAAGAAAAGTAGCTTGGCACTCAGAACCACTGAAGGTTCTGATCTAAAAGATGATGATATGGATATGATCACCAAGGACTTCAAGAAGTACCCGAGGAGAGGAAAAGGCTCCTCAAGAAATGGAAATTATAGCAAGTCAAAAGCTCCTAAGAAGTAAACCAATGATAGCTGCTACAAGTGCGGAAAAACTGATCACCACATCAAGAACTGTCTTCTATGGGCAATTGAATGGAAGAAGGAAAGACGTAAATGAAGGAATAGGAAGATGGAACAGGTTCAACCCAAGAAAATAAACAACAAAGGATCAACCAAGTCTATGGTTGCTACTTGGGGAGAAAGATCATATGATGATGATGAGGATGAACAAGCACGTATGGCCATTAGAGAATCTGATGAAGAAATTGAGGTAAGTGTAATTCATCTCAAAGACAAGATTAAATTATTGTCTAAAGAAAGGTTATATGAGTTACTTCTAGAACTAATTGATGAATCTGAGGACGTAAACAATGAAAAGGAACAGTTGTCTAAAGAATGTGTGATTTTGAAGGCTAAGTGCAAAAACCTAGAACTTAGGGTTAGTGAAACTGTAAATGAAAATACTGTATTGAAGAACCAGGTTTATGTACTTGACTCAACTATCCTAGAACTTAGATATGAAAATCTAAAACTTAAATTAGGAACAGGTAAAAAGATAGTTGATCACACACAACTCACGCTAGAAGAAAATGTAGGACAAATGAAATATGAGTTGTACAAGGTCAAGCATGAGCTAGACAGAACTTGTAAATGGAGTAGGTCCACTGATGCACTTTCATGGCTACATGACCACCATAGTAGCAACAGAAGAGGATTTGTCTTTGGGATGGAACCTAAGTGGGATTCCAAAAGTAAGTACCTCACACTTCCTGAGAACAAGATTTGCACACACTGTGGTAAAATAGGTCACTATAAAAGTGAATTCACTGCAAAAGAAATGGCAATTCAAAAGAACAAATAATTTGTTCAAGGGAAGAATAGGCTACCGAGTTGGGCTAAAAAGAATTTGATTCATTCGTTTTCCTATAGGAAGGAACCCAAATGTTTGGATTCCTAAGACTCACCCCTGATTTCCTTTTGCAGGACCAAGTGAAGGGGAGCAGCCAAATATGGTACATGGATAGTGGCTGCTCAAAGCACATGAATGAAAACAAGAACCAGTTCCTTTCACTTGAGAACCTTAAAGGAGATAATGTCTCCTTTGGAAATGGGAAGAAATGTGAGATCATTGGGGTTGGAAAGGTAGGTAAGAGTGATTCTCACTCTATTGAGACATCTAATTGATAGATGGACTGAAGTACAGTATAATAAGTGTATCACAATTGTGTGATAGAGGTAATATGGTAGCATTCACCTCCATAAAATGCTTTGTGAATAATTTTACTACTGACAAGATACTTTTGCAGGGAAAAAGAGTGAACAAAATATATGTTGTAAATCTGTCCACACTTTCAGAAAATGAAATCACTTGCTTAAGTGTGTTGGATAATGATCCCATCCTTTGGCACAAGAGACTCGGACATGCCAATCTAAGTCAACTCAACAAACTAGTCTCCAAGGACTTGGTGATAGGGCTGCCTAACATTAAGTTCAAGGAAGATAAAGTTTGTGAGGCTTGTGCAAGGAGGAAGTAGGTAAGATCCTCTTTCAAAAGAAAGAAAGTGGTAAGCACCACCAGGACAATGGAACTGGTCCGTATGGATCTTTGTGGACCAATGAGAACATTGAGCAGAGGTGGTAAGAGATATGTGATGGTGCTTGTTGATGATTGATCTAGGTTTACTTGGACATTGTTTTTAACATATAAAGATGAAGCATTTGACATGTGCACTTCTTTTGTTAGAAAAACTCAGAAACAACTAGGTAGTCAACTTGCATTAATTAGGTCTAATCATGGTACTGAATTTGAGAATGCTAAATTTGCTGAATTTTGTGATGAGCATGGCATAGATCATTATATTTCTGCTCTAGGACTCCACAAAAAAATAGAGCAGTTGAAAGAAAGAATAGAACATCGGAAGAAATGTCTAGGACTATGCTTCTTTCTAGTAAACTGCCCCATAGTTTCTGGGCAAAAGTTGTGAACAATGCATGTTACATCATAAATAGGTGCATGACTAGACCTCTTGTTGAGAAGACTCCCTATGAGTTACTTAAAGGGAGAAAGCCAAACATATCCCATCCTAGGGAATTTGGATGCAAGTGCTTTGTGCACAATAATGGTAAAGACTCCCTAGGTATGTTTGATCCTAGAAGTGATGAGGAGGTATTCTTGGGGTATTCTTCACATAGTAAAGATTATAAAATTTATAACAAAAGAACTATGTGTGTAGAAGAAAGTGTACATGTGGTTTTTGATGAAACTAATATTCTTTCTAAGAGGCAGGAACAAGATGATGAAGCAATTGGGCCGGTAAGAAACTCAAATGAAACCATAGCCCAGACTGAAGCTGCACCATAGGAAGGAACATGGGATGGAACAGGTCCTTCCACCCAGGGCAACCTGACAGGGGAACTGAACAAAGAGAAACTGATCCTCAAACCTTGAGAGAACCTGTCCATGAACCTATTCTTCAGCAACAAAACATTGAAGGAACATCTAGGGGAAACCAGGTGGTTGTGAAAACCATATCCAACCTCTGGAATCAAAACCATATCTTCTTTGAAGAATCTTTGTGCTTTTGATTCTTTCTTATCTATTATTGAACCTAAAAATGTTGCTAATTCTTTGCAGGATGCATACTGGTGAAAGCAATGCAAGATGAACTCAACCAATTTGAGAGAAGTCAAGTTTGATATCTGTTACCAAGACCCAAGGACAGATCAGTAATTGGCACAAAATGGGTCTTCATAAATAAAGTTGACGAAGACGGAATGGTTACAAGGAACAAGGCAAGAATGGTGGTTCAAGGATATAATCAAGAGGATGGCATAGACTATGATGAGACCTTTTCTCCGATTGCAAGATTGAAAGTAATTAGACTCATTATAGCCTTTGCTGCTGACATGGAATTCAGTCTCCATCAGATGGATGTCAAGAGTCCTAACTCAATGGCTATTTAAAGGAAGAGGTGTTTGTCAAGCAACCTCTGGGCTTTGAAAGCAAGGAATGTCCTGAGCATATGTACAAGCTTGACAAAGCAGTTTATGGGCTCAAGCAGGCTCCAAGAGCATTGTATGAAAGATTATCAAAATTCTTGCTTGAGCATGGCTACAAGAGAGCTAAAATTGACAGTACTTTATTCTTGAAAGAAAAAGGTAAAGAACTCTTGGTAGTTCAGATATATGTTGATGATATAATCTTTGGAGACTGATAAGCTAAGTAAAGAATTTGCTAAACTTATGGGGAGTAAATTTGAAATAAATATGATGTGTGAGCTTAATTTCTTTTTGGGCTTACTAATTAAACAATATTCTAATGGAACTATGATCCATCAACAGAAGTATGTAAAAGAGTTGCTCAAAAGGTTTAAAATGGAAGATTCCAAAGAAATTGACACTCTTATAGCAACAGCCAAAAAATTAGATGTAGATGAACCTGGTTCATCTGTTGATCAAAAGTTGTATAGGGGAATGACTGGATCTTTGTTATATCTCACTACTACCAGACCTGACATTATTTTCAGTGTAAGCCTTTGTGCTAGATTTCAGGCAAATCCAAAGGAGTCTCACTTGACTGCTGTCAAGAGGATCTTAAGATACCTAAAAGGCACCACTGACCTTTGTCTATGGTATCCAAAAGGTAGTAATTTCAACTTAGTGGGATATGTTGATGATGATTATGCAGATTTTCTTGTGGATGGAAAGAGAACCTTAGGTTTGGCACACTTTCTTTGCTCAAGTCTTGTGTCTTAGGCCACCAAAAAGCAAATTTTTGTGGCCTTATCTACTGCTGAAGCTGTGTTGCTGCTGCCTGATGTTGTGCTCAATTCTTGTGGATCAAATAGCAATTAATGGACTTCAGAATTGACATAGGTTGTATCCCCATCTTTTGTGATAACACTAGCGCAATTAGTATGACAAAGAAAACGTTTCATCATAAAATAACTAAGCACATAGATGTTAGGCATCACTTTTTGAGGGACAACTATGAAAAGGGTTTGATCATTGTGGAATTTTATGCTACTGACAAGCAAATAGCTGATATCTTCACAAAATTTCTAAGTAGAGATCATTTTGAAAGGAACATGTTAGAATTAGGGATGATTAAGATCACCTTAAAGGAACCAGTTCTAACTCAAAAATTAGTTAGAAAATCTGTGAATTTTTGTACATAATTAGATTAGATTTTGCTCAGTCTCATACTTTCAGCAGTATACTCTTGTGCCATGTGCTAAAGTGTCTCATTAATCTCTAATGATATTATCTTTATTTTCTTGAAAAATTCAGACTTACACAAGAGATTTCTCATTGAAGAACCTGGTTCATCAATATTACATGGTACGTACTCTCCACTTAGTATATTTTGAAATAATTACATTTGGATTATGATCAAATGGAGAGTCCCATTTAATTCTACCCTCCCTGAGCTTATCCATTACGAAATGAACCAGTTTCATTGAAAAGAGTCCCAAAAATGCAATAAGTGCTTAGATTCTAGGGAGAGTCATAAACGTCTCTTCAAACTAACTCCCAATTTGATTAGACCTCTGAACTTCTGAAAAGGAAGCTATTACCCAATTAAACTCTTCCTCTTTAAATTGATTAGGCCTTAGTTGTTTCTTCACTTCAAATTTCTAAGCCGTCAAACAATTCTCTATATCTTCTCTCATCTTCCAAACACACACATACTCATCTTCTATCATACCTAAACACAGTACTGGCAAACCCTTATGAGAATCCTTCATCACCACCCAAGGAAACTACACTCATACCATCCATCACACCTTCAACTACACCCACCTCTACGAAATGAAGGTTTAAGATGGTTGCTCGCAAGGTTGTTGCTGAAAAGAACAAATCAAGAAAATCAATGAGCATTTGAAGGCAAGTCAATAAGATAAACCCCAAAAATCTAAAGACTCTTTCATGTCTGCAACTGAAGGGGAAGAATTGTTTCATCTGAAATAGAGCAGGTAGCATCTGGTCCTAAAGTTACATCTGAAGTAATTATTGAGGTTGCTGCAAATCTGGAAATGATATTTGTTCTGGTAGGAACTGTGACTCGGGTAAAGACCACTGGGTTTGGGAAAATTGGTGCTAAAAATTAAAAGAGAAAACAAAAAGGAGAGTGAGGGCTCTCAAGGTGATATGAGGGGAATGAGACAAGGAGTGGATGAATCATCACCCACTCTTGTTGGTTTGACTGTAGAAACATGAACTATAGAAGAATAGGGTGAAGAATCTGCTGGAAAAGAAGAAAGTGTGACTGAAAAAGGGGTGAAGTGGGTCTGGAGAAGCTGATGAGGGGTTGGTTAGAATGAGGAAGACGATTCAAGAACATGTTCCATCTATGCAGGAATCCCTCGAGGACAATTACAATCCAAAAAGAAAAGGGGGTCAGTTCCTAGTACTGCTAGGGAAAACACGAAGATAAATGATGCCTCTTATATCCCTGTAGAGACTCCTCCTACAAGAGGAAGAGCTACAAGGAGTCAGAAGAAGCACAGTGAGGCTGAACTGGAAAAGGCCATAGAAGAAAGTAAGAGAAAAGTTGTTGCTAAGGGAAAGAAGAAGGTAGTTGAGCCTTTTGAGGCAGTTGAAATTAAGGAGATGGACCTGATTCTACGTGATGAAGAGGATACAGAAGAAATAGAGGTTGTGAATCCAAAGGCAAAGAAGATCAAGACTTATACAAAAAAGATTGTTTCAAAGATAAAGTCTGCAGAGCCCTCTACCTTGGCTAAAAGAACCAGGTCTGCCTTGAAGTCCAGAAAAATGGAAGTAGTGGAAGAAGAAGAATGGAATGATGATGATGATGAAAAAGAATCTGATGAAGAGAAGGAAAAGATGGTTAGGTTTGGGAAAATAACCATCCTAAAAGTTAGATTCCTTAAGAACTTGGAGGAGGAAGGCATGGTGATGCTGCTGCAAAAGATATAACTGCAGGGTTGGAAGGACATGGTCCTTCAGATGTATGGAAAGCTTGACAAAACTGAGATTGTGGAGTTCATGGAAAATTGTGAGATAAAAAATGGTAGTCACAAGTGTGGTGAAGGGGGTGAAAGTGAGTTTTGATGACAAGGAACTGTGAGAGATCTAAGGTGTACTTGCTGCAGGGTACAATGATTACAAGAAACTCAAATGGCCAAGTCTAGAGAATCTCCCTACCTTCCTTGCCATTACAAGGAAGTTTGGTGACAATGAAGAAGAGCTTGAGCCCAAGGCTATATACAAAAGTGAGATGAAGCCACCCCACAAAGTATTGTTCGAATTATTAACAAAGTTTTGCTGCCTAGGCAGGAAAGAAGTCACATTTCCACATTCATGGACCTGGTCCTTATGGAATGTCTGGACAGTGGGAGGAATAATTGGTCTGGATTTATCTTCCAGCTTCTTGATAGGCTTTTGAGTGCCACAAAAATTCATGCCATAAGCTATTGTTTTATTCTCACGGCTGTACTTGCGCACTTCAAGATACCCATCAAGAAATAGGAAGTTGGTACAAGCAAGGATCACTTTGGGGAAAACACTTTGAATGCTTGTGACTATGAAGTCCACACCACTCCCAAAGAACATGGTTCATCTAAAAAGGTGCATGTGAACAGCATAGTGCGAGCGTTGGTGCAAGAAAGTGGGGCTAAGGATGCTGAAATTGAAAGGCTGAAGAAGAGGTTGGCAGAAGTAGAAAATGAGAGAGATGCTCTCAGAGCTGAGCTTGCAAAGGAGAAGGAGAAGAATGATGTCATTCTTCATGATATGCTGAAACTGCTTCAAGCCAAGAACCAAGAACCTTGTCCTTCCCAGCCTTAAATCTTTCCTAGCCTAGTTAGACAAACCAGTGACCCGGATGAGATTTTTTTTTGATCTTTTTGCTGATAATCCAGTATTTTTATTTCTCTTTATGCTTTGTGGATGATTAGTATCAATGATAACCAACTATTTTTGTGCTCTAACTGTTTGTTGATGCTTCTTAGATGGCTAATATCATTAGATTGATAAACGATGCTTGACTCCATGATTGCATTTGATGTAGCCCCAGTGGCCATGTGTAATTTCTATTAAAATCTAGTTATCTAACATAATTATGCAACTTTTCGATGATGACAAAAATGGGAAGATAGGTTGTGCTTTTTACTTTGGACTGTGATGTTTATAACCTAATGAACCTACGCTTGATGATTAGTGACTTAAAATGGAAAGTATTCTAACATTCTATTGATGTTGAGCTGAGTTGACACATGGCCTATGCTTATGAAAAGCACAGAGTTTATCGTCATCAAAAAGGGGGAATTTGTTGGCCCAATTGAAGTTTGTTTTGATGATTGATAAAGGAACTCAAGCATGAGCCAGGTCCATACACAGTGTACACAGACACGAGCAGATTCAAGCACAAGGAATGCACGTAAAGGAGATAAGCTTAAGTGGTTATATCTGATATCTTCTGACCGAAAAGGTTGCATAAGCGATAAGGAGAAGGACTCCTTACTCGAGACAACTCTATCCTAGATAAGGGAGGAGTTAGAAGTTGAAGATAACTAGAAATCTTCCACCATGGAAGAGTATAGCTTTAGAAATCTAGTTATTTCCTATTCTACTAACTCTATAAATTGCAGGATGTTCTCATTCTACAGGTACGCACAAACACTGAAGTTAAACATGAGTTGAGAGCAAAATAGCAAGGCACTTTGCAAGCAATTCTTGTGTGATTCAAGTGTGCGAACCTGAAGCTACATGAACTAAATAGAAGAACTAGTTCCTAGTTCTGTATTTTATTCTAGTTCAACTGTAATAGGGCTTTTCAAATTGGTACCTTTCAGCTTTATCTAGAGGCAATTGTATTAGGTACTCTGAGTATTCAAGTTAGAGTTAACTTGAAGTTGTCACAACATTTAGAGGTTGGTTGCCACAAACGGGATTAGAGGTAATCCTTAGGTTTACAAAGAATTTTGTAGATGCTGTTTTGGCTCAGTGATTTGTGTGGTGTCCAATTTTTACGTGCACTGATTATAGAAGGATGTGGTTCTTCTATGTGTTCCTTATAACCATTGTCCGGTGTGGATTTTTATTCACTAATTACTATGAACTGGCAGGTTATTTAAAAAATAATGAGAGAGATTGAAGTTGTACTTGCTCCAGATCAAGCAACCTATTCCATATCGCGGGGTAATGTTTCCAAAGTAAGAGTTGAGATAGATTTACTAAAAACTAGATTAGATCAATTGTGGCTTAGTTTCAATGAATCAATGGAACTCCAGGTTGCATATGGTTAGATATTTAGTATGAGAAGGTCCCAAGTTACTGTCTTTATTGCAAAATGCAGGGCCACCTTGAAAGTCAATGTAGAAATATGATTAGAGATGAAAGAATCAAGTCCCAAAGAGAAGAACAAGTAATAAAGAATAGGAAGAACAAATCGGAGAATGATTATCAAACGGTAACAAGAAGAGTATTGTCACAACCCAATTCCTTACTAGGACAAGACTGCACCTAACGTCGCCGTTAGGAAATCCCACAATTGAGCCTACTATTTATTTATCCCGTTTTAACATATATTTAATTACACTAAATTTCATGCAACTGTGATAAGTCCTTTTAAACTAAAATATCAACATGATAAGTACATACTTTCCGGTGAAAGAAATGACAAGTACAGCAGTACATAAGTGCTACCAATCCCCAAAATCCGGCATCACAAGTACATGAGCAATCTAAAGAATGTACAAAACTACTAAAACTACTGTCCGAAAGTAATAGACAGGAATAATAAATAAGATGGGAGGAGACTCTGGTGCTGCGAATCATAGCAAGTCAAGCAGGTAACGTCTAATTCTCCATTGATTATCGACTACGCACCCGCGTGACCACTGATGGAACCTGTCTATGTACCTACAAATCATTGCAGAACTGTATCGTGAGTATGAAGAACAAGGCGTACACAGTAAGTATTTAGTCTAAACTCGAAGAAGTAGTGACGAGGGGTCGACTTGACACTTACTAGAGATCAATAATAATGATGCAAGTGCATAAAGTAGACATGGTGAACATACAACAGGTATCAGTGAGACAAATAAAAACTACAATAAATACAACAGGAGTCTGTAACATATCACCAACATCTCATAGCTGGCCGCAAAGACCCTAACTTAATTATATCCAAACTGGACCCGTTTCTATTATTAAGCACGAAGTTGCCGAGGCGAACGACCAGATCCCATAAGAATAGTGGTTGTCAGTACTGCCAAGGCGAACAACGCGATCCCATAATCTGCTCCACTAATCCGCTCTAAAAATCCCCAAGTCGATGCCGAACAATACGAAACTAGTCAAATATTATATAACCTGATCAAATATACTCAAAAGTTCAGAATTTAGCTATTAGAGTAATTACCCAACCCAAATTAGAAAATTCTTAAAATTCGCCTCTAGACCCAGTACCCCGATTTCAAAAAATTTCAAAGATAAATATCGCTCATTGCCTTACGAACTCAAATATATAATTTTTACTTAATTCCATGACCAATTTCGTGGTCAAATATCATTTTGTCAAAACCCTAAGTTTTCACAAATTGCCCAAGTTTTCACACTTTTCGGATGTTTAATCTGCCTAAAATTCGCATAATTAACTTGAAAAGGAGTGGGAGTTACTTAATTTAGAATGTTGATGAGAATCCTCCACTAAAGTGCTCTCAAAATTTCCCAAGGCTAAATAAAAATGTAAGGAAAAAGGTCTAATCCCCGTAATAAAAGCTCTTGCACCAGTCGTAGATGTCGCATTTGTGACATGTGATTCGCAAATGCGACAATAACATCGCAATTGCGAAGTCTGTTCATTTCTGTCCAGGTCGAATTATGACCAAAATCTTCGCAAATGCGAAGTGGTGCTGATCGCAAAAGTGAAGAAAAAGCTTGCAAAAATCATATGTATGAGTGGCGAGCATAGGTTACAAGCCGACGTTCATATGTGGATCCAGAATTTGATGACTACGGGTGCCACCATATTTAATTAAAATTTACCACTAGTCAATGAGATTAAATTAGGTTGTATATTTTGCTAATTTTTATTTGATTTTGTTTTGAATTAATTCGATTTACTTTAGAAGATACATGATAACCAGTGTTTAATATATAGTAAAGATGGGGTTGTACAATGAGAGGAAAGACAAAGATGAACTAAATTACAAGAATTTAAGAAAAAGAGAAGAAATATTAACAAATGAAAAAGGGAACGAGTAAGGCCAAAAGGGAAGAGCAAAAATCCATTGCAGATAAAGAGCATTGATCGCGGGTCTTGTTTGTGGAAAACGGCTATCTTACCATGGCATCTACGACCACTTTGTGATTCTGGGTGCCACTCTTTGGATAGTAACCATATTTTTGTGAAATACCAGGATATACAAGAAATTCTACCGGAGTGTTTGGGGGGTGTACCACCCCGTCTCGTCTACGTAGATTCGCCCCTGCCGATGTTACTGATGTGCCGGAGAATTTTGGCACATTTAATACCAATTGCTTAGATTTTAACTTGTTTTAAATGCAATTATCTTTTATACTTGTGTAATTTTGATGCTTCACAGTGCATGAAGCTTGAGGACCCAAAAGCATGGAAATGGAATCAAAAAGTCGAAGAAAGACAAGAATGGGCAAAATGCGACCGCATAATTGAAAATACGGACCACAAATCCAACATGCGGACCGCATAATGCCCAGGTGAACCGCAGAGTCCAACAGTCAGTGTGCCAAATCCAAGTGAAGAAATGCGGTCCATTATGCGACCGCATAACAGGTTTGCGGGCCGCATAATGTATCGCAAACCTCCTATTAAAGCGGCTGAGAGCATAAATGTGATGGAACTATGCAGTCGAAATCAACAATGTGGACCGCATAACTAGAATGTGGTGAATTCCTGGAACTAGGGTTTTTTGGTGTGCTTGACGAGAATGCGGACCGCATATCTGTTATGCGACAGAAATGCGGTTGCATATTTGACCTGGAAGGGCATTTTTGTCCGAAATTGGCCCCGAATTTCAGCCCACTATAAATAGATTTATTGGGGTTTCGTGGGGGAATCTTGTCTGGAAAAAGAGCTACAATCCAAACTTTGAATAGTCCCATCTTTTGGAAGCTTTGAAGTGAACAATCTTGCACTTTTGTAAGCATTTATGACATTTAATATTCCTTTGCTTTTGTATTTTAGCATGTGTGGCTAGTTTTAAATACTAAGGTTGTGGACCCTAAATGGGTGTAATATCAATGGATGTTTAACATTGAATATATGTATAATGGTTGGTTGATATTTATTTACTTCTCATTCTTCATTTATTGTTAGTGGTTGCAAATATTAACAAGCACCATTATATTCTTTCTCTACTTGGAAAAGTGAGTTAGGGTTTGGTAGGAGTAAATATCAAAGACTCAAGGTTTTAAACCTTGTTTAATGGAATTACTTAGGAATAAGTGTATTTTATTTGGCATAAATTGATTAGTCTTAATTGCAGCTTTTTTATATATGGAAAAATCATAAAGAGAAATACTACCCAACTATTGGGTAGTCATTTAGAAATCATTTGCATATCAAAAGGAACTTCCATTAGAAATATATCATATTAACACCGGTAGTATTATATTTCATTGAAGAGGACACAACCTTGGTTTAGATAATCAAATTAATTACAACCTTATTTAATCATCCTTGTTTTTATTTCACTAAATTACAATCCAATCTACTACTATACTTTTGTTACTATAACGGAATAGAAATACGATTTAAGTTAAGATTCACATTACTCAAAAAGTAAACTTTTCACGCCTATTCCCTGTGGGATTCGACCCCAACCTCGTTGGTTTACTATATTTGACATCGATCGCTTTATACTACTTTAAGGTGTAATTTGAGCATATCAAATATTAGCGCCGTTGCCGGGGAATACGGTTTTAAAATTACTAACTAGTGTGCACTTTACTTTACATCTTTTCTATTCCATCACATTTTGCTTGCTTTGCTTGGTGTGATAGGTGAGAATGGACGATTATGAGGAAGATTAGAATCCCTTTGTAGACATTGAGGAATATCTTGATGATACCAACGTTATCCTTCCTCCACGGGTTGAAGCTACTACATTCAAAGTAGAACATGGGTTAATCCTAATGCTTAAAACAGAAAGATTATTCAGAAACTCTACCGATGATGATCCAACGCAACACCTTAGGAACTTCTTGGGTGTGTGCGCCATGCATAAGAAGAACAATGTAATAGACGACGCCTTGATATTGCGATTATTCAAATACTCATTGACTGGAGAAGCGAGAAAGTAGATTCAAAATCTACCTCCTCAATCTATCACTTCTTGGCCAGAGCTTGTCTGTGCCTTCTTGTCCAAGTGGTTCCCTCAGAGCAAGAAGTCTGAGCTTAGAGATAAAATCTTCTTTTTCAAACAAATACCAGGAGAACACTTACATGAAGCGTGGGACCGATTCAAGTTGTACTTAGTGAGGTCACCGAACCATGGCTTTCCGGATGGTATTCTGATGGAGAAGTTCTACATGGGTTTGGATCGATTGTCCCAATCCATAGCAAAAAATGCAGCAGACAGATCTTTCATGGAAAAATCATTCACCCGGATTACACAAATTCTGTATAAAATGGCCAAACACAATCAAGCATGGCATTCTGAGGATGCTAGTGGTGGAATTTCTTATGGTACTCCCTCTCTTACCAATATGATCAAATAAAATCAAGAGAGAGACCAATTGATTGCCGGTCTTGCCACCAACATTGATGTGTTGACTAAGATGTTCACGGAGAGCCAAACAAAGAAGGTAAATGTTGTGGAAGACATGCAACCGACGGTAAATCAAGAGTTTGAAGAAGCTAACTATGTTCATAATTCTCAAGGAGGGTATCGCCAACAAAATCAATGGAGGTCAAACCCGCAAGGGCAAGGACAAAAAAATTGGCGCAATGACCAAGGTGGTTCGAGTCAAGGTAATTGGAACAACAACAATAGCAAGTATGCCAACCGGAGCTCCAACCCCTATGTTCCACCGAAGGGGCAATATTACAAGGAGGGTCCTTCAAATGAACCCAAGTTAGAAGGGATGCTCGTAAAGATCTTACAAAATTAAGAGAGAGGTGATGCTACAATGAAGAACATGTCCGAAATCGTGGGGTCACATGCCGCCTCTATACAAAAGCTTGAGATGCAAAGGCGAGACTTGTCAAGAGAACAAAATCCCAAGCTAAAATGTACTCTTCCAAGTGATACAATTCTCAACCCAAAGGGGAGAGGTTCGTCTTCTCATTGCATGGCTATTACGACTAGAAGCGGGAAGGTCCTCCAAGATGAGAGTGAACAAGTAATTGAGGTAGATGATCTTGAGCAAGAAGTTGAGGCACAAGTTGAAGTGCCGGTTGTTGTTCAAAGTGAGAAGCTCTCCCAAGAGGTAAAAATCCAACAAGAAAAGCATGAGGGAGGAGGTTAAGGAAAAGGTGAAGGAGACCCCAAAAGATCCTCCACCGATTCCTCGACCTACTCCTCTATTCCCTCACAGGCTTGCAAGAAGGGTAGATGATGGCAAGTTCGAGAAGTTCTATGATATTTTGAAGCAATTGTCGGTAAACATCCCTTTCTTGGAGGCTTTCCAAGAGATGCCGAGATTTTCCAAATACTCAAAAGACTTGATGACCAAGAAGATATCCACCAAGAATGAAGTGGTGAGCATGACTCACAGGGTTAGTGCTATTATTGCCACGACAACCGTTAAGAAGAAGGAAGACCCGGGAACATTCACCATTCTGTGTACTATCGGGTTGAAAGATTTTGCAAGAGCACTTTGTGATAATGGTGCTAGCATAAATTTTATGCCTCTTTCTATTTACAAGCAAGCGGTATTGGGGTTTCCAAGACCTACAAGTATGAGATTGCAAATGGCCGACCGTTCAATCAAGAGACTCGTGGGTATTGTTGATGATGTCTTAGTAAAAGTGGGGAAGTTCCTTCTCCCGTCCGACTTTGTTATCCTTGATTGTGCGGTTGACAAGGAAATTCCTATCATATTGGGAAGACCATTCCTTACCACGGGAAGAGCTTTGATGGACTCGGAACGACATGAAATCAAATTCTGAGTGAATGATGAGGAAGTCACTTTCCAAGCTAGTAAGGGTTTGAAGTTGTCGAATGCATATGAAGGGATCTCGGTAATAGATGTTGTTGATGAGGTCGAGGATGCTAGTGACATGAAGATGGAGGAAGAGTGCCTTGGTGGGGCCTTGGCGGCAATCTTGGTAAATTTTGATGAAGAAGACATGGAGGGGTATGCAGAAGCCGTGAATGCATTGGAAGGACGTGGGTCCTACTCTTATGCACCAAAGAAGCTCTCTCTTGATTTAGAGAATAGAGACATTCCTCCCGCGAAGCCTTCCATCCTTGAGCCACCACAACTTGAGCTCAAGCCACTCCCGTCACATTTGAGGTATAAATTTCTTGGCTCTAATGATATTTTACCCGTAATCGTTTCCTCTTTGTTGGATGATGTGCAGGTAGGAAAATTGTTGAATGTCTTGCGGGAACACCGACAAGCAACTGGATGGACAATAGCAGACATCTGAGGGATTCCCGCCGGAATTTGTGAGCATAAAATCCAATTGGAGGATAGAAGCAAGCCGAGTGTTGAACACCAAAGGAGGTTGAATCCATCGATGCAAAAGGTGGTCAAGAAAGAGATAATGAAGTGATTAGATGTCGGGGTTGTCTACCCCATTGCGGATAGTTCATGGGTGAGTTCGGTGCAATGTGAACCAAAGAAGGGAGTCATGACAGTAATTCACAATGAAAAGAATGAGCTTATCCCTACACGGACGGTCACCAGGTGGAGAGTATGCATGGAGTATCGGAAGCTCAACAGTGCCACGTGCAAAGATCATTTCCCTATGCCTTTTATTGATCAAATGCTTGATCGGCTAGCGGGAAGATCATTCTATTGCTTCCTCGATGGGTATTCCGGATATAACCAAATCAATATAACATTTGAAGACCAGGAAAAGAAAACATTAACTTGACCATATGGAACCTTTGCCTTTAGCCGGATGCCGTTTGGTTTATGCAACGCTCCGGCTACCTTTCAAAGATGCATGATGTCCATCTTCTCATACATGGGGGAGGATTTCCTAGAGGTTTTCATGGATGACTTTTCGGTGGTAGGTGATTCTTTTGAGCATTGTCTTGAAAATCTTAGACAAGTGCTCAAGCGATGTGAGGAGACCAAAAGTTGAGGTTGATCGAGCAAAAGTTAAAATCATCTCCAAACTTCCTCCACCAACATCGGTAAAAGAGGTCCGAAGCTTTTTAGGGCATGCCGGATTTTATCGGCGTTTTATCAAGGACTTCTCCAAAATTGCAAATCCTATGTGCAAGCTCCTTGAAAAAGACGTCAAGTTTGTGTTTAATGAAAAGTGCCTTAAGGCATTTGAGAGCTAAAAGAGAAGCTCCCTACGGCACCCATTATTGTCACACCGGATTGGTCTCTTTCATTCGAGCTCATGTGTGACTATAGTGGTGTAGCTATTGGAGGAGTTCTGGGTCAACGGCATATAAAGGTTCTTCATCACATTTATTATGTAATAAAGACACTCAATGGGGCACAAGTGAAATATACTGTGACAGAGCAAGAGCTTCTTGCCATTGTATATTCTTTTGAAAAGTTCCGTGCTTATTTGTTGGGGTCTAGGGTGGTGGTCTATACCGACCATGCCTCTCTTCGCTATCTTATGGCAAAGAAATATGCCAAACCCAGGTTAATCCGGTGGGTCCTCCTATTGCAAGAATTTGACTTTGAGGTCAAGGACCGAAAGAGCACAGAAAACGAAGTGGCGGATCATCTCTCTAGGCTTGAAGAAGACGGGCGACGGAAGGAAAATCTTGACATCAATGATGCTTTCCCTGGTGAGCATATTTTGGCATTGTCTTCTTCATATAATCCTTGGTACGCCGATATTGCTAAGTACTTCGTTAGTGACCTCATTCCGGATGGACTGGAAGCTTACCAAAAGAAGACGTTTTTGAGAGAGTGTTAGCAATATTATTGGAAGAACCATTCTTGTTCCGCATTTGTGCTGACAATATCATTAGGAGGTGCGTTCCAGAAGAAGAGATGATGCCAATTCTAAAGGCATGCCATGACTCACCGGTTGGGGGTCATCATGGAGGTAATCGAACGGTAGCAAAAGGTACTTGAATGTGGCTATTATTGGCTGTCGATTTATCAAGATGCAAATCAAATGGTCAAGGATTGTGACAAATGTCAGAGGCAGGGATCAATCTCTAAGAAGCATGAAATGCCAATACTTTGTGATGGAGGTCGAGATCTTTGATGTGTGGGGAATTGACGTCCCTTTGTAAGCTCATGTGGTATGAAATACATCCTGGTGGCTGTGGACTATGTTTCCAAGTGGGTTGAAGCAATTTCCCTACCAAACAATGAGGCAAGGAGTGTAACCGCATTCTTAAAGAAAAATATATTCACACGGTTTGGCACTCCTAGAGCCATTTTTAGTGATGGTGGGTCTCACTTCTGTAACAAGGATTTCACGGGGCTACTAGAGAAATATGGCGTCAAGCATAAGGTGGCCACAACCTTATCATCCCCAATCAAGTGGCCAAGTTGAAGTTTTCAACCGGGAGATAAAGAATATTCTAGCAAAGACTTTTAATGCCAACAGAACCGAATGGTCAAGTAAGTTAGATGACGCATTGTGGGCATACTGCACGGTGTACAAAACCCCTATTGGTACTTCACCTTACCGGTTAGTCTTCGGCAAGGCTTGTCATCTACCCGTAGAACTGGAGCACAAAGCCATGTGGGCTTTAAAAAGGTTGAACTTGGACTGGGCTGAAGCTGTAAATTTGAGGTTAACACAACTCAATAAAATGGAGGAATTTTGCCTCCATGCATAAGAAAGTGCAGCTGTGTACAAAGAAAGGATGAAGTTCGTCCAGGACAAAAAGATCTTGAAAAGGGAGTTCAAGTCAGGTGACTTGGTTTTGCTCTTCAACTCAAGGCTCAAATTATTTTCGGGCAAGATAAAATCAAAGTGGTCCGGCCCGTTCAAGGTGGTAGATGTATCCCCTTTTGGAGATGTGGAATTAGAATCTGAGGATGGGCTTCGAACCTTCAAAGTAAATGGCCAGCGAGTCAAGCACTACTTGGGCACATATGGAGAAAAACACTTGGTGGAACAGTTGGCTCTCAAAGATGGTCCATGCCCGAACAATGAGTAAGCCCGAAGAGGGGCCAACTTCGTCGTGTCGCGACGTTAAATCAAGCGCTTCATGGGAGGCAACCCATGTGTGGTAACATCCTTTTTGTTCTTTAATTTTTAATTTTGGTTAGATAGATTAAATTGAGCAATTTAAAATGTGTGTTAGAGTGCAGGTGATCCAAAAGGTCATAAAACAGGGTGAAATTACGCATGAAATGGAAGAAAAATCACTAAGGGAGGTTTGCTACACGTATGCAGTCGCATATTAACTATGCGGACCGCATATTCATCACATGGAAGAAATTACTATGCGGACCGCATAGTCATCACATACCTAGACAGTTTGCTGGGGCAAAATTGGTTGCCAAAATGCAGCGAAGATGTGCACTTTCCAGACCGCATATCGTTTATGCGATCGCAAAGGTGCACCGCAGAATGGCTTTGAGCGACCTGAGCTAACATTACCACATAACACTTATGCGGTCGCATAATGTATTATGCGGTCACTTACTCACCGCATTCTCACCAGGTAAGTAACCTCTTTCACTTCGCATAACCCCGGTCATTTGCACACAATTCGCACTTCAACAAAACAAAAACAAAAAAAGAAAAAGAAAAATAGAGAGGACTATGGCTAGTTCGAACTTAGACAAAGTGAATCACATTTCTTGGATCAATCTCATTGCGTGTGTCTCATTTATCTACCTCTGGTATGTCCTCCTTCCTTACCTCATTTATGTTATTTTTAGTTTTAATTTTGTATTTGTTGTTCACGTAATTTTTAGTCCTTTGTTTTATTTTTAATTTTGTGTTGTTCTTTGAGGTTATATGCTCACAATGGGAGTTCTTGCATAATTTGTAGGTTAAGCTTGCTGGGTATGAAATTAGGAACCACCATTGTTAGGGTTAGAAGCAAAACGCGGGGACGATGCTTTTCTGCGGCCCGCAAAGTCGATGTGCAGTCCGCATTCGTGCCGCATAGGAAACCCTAGGTGGCCTGAGGAAGATGACCAAATGAAACGTATTTGAAATCGCATAAGCGATATGCGGACCGCAAAGCCACCGCATACCCAGACATTCCCTACCCAGCCTTGGCATGTTGTTTGTGGCAGTTCTGCGATCGCATATCCACTTATGTGGTGGGTTTTGTGACCGCATACTGTGATTTCCCTTTCTAATGCTCAGTTTTGTGATGGTTATGCGAACCGCATAATGGATATGTGATCGCATAACCCATCGCATAACTATTTCATCTCCTGCAGACTGATACTTTGTGACAGGTTTGCGGTCCGCATAGTGGTTATGGGACCGCATAACCTGTCGCATTTTTTGACTTTCTTTGTAACATGTTTCTCTGATGTCTGCTATGTCGCTCACACTTTGTTTCTTTATAGATATGTCTCCAAAGAAATCTTTTGCTGGTAAAAAGAGGACCTCATCCAGCCATCTAGCACAACAAGCTAAACATTCATGACAAGAACCATCCCGACCTATTACTCAACATCCCTCCTAGTCTGATGAGGAGGAGACCTTGACCTCAATCGACCTATAGGATGAGGCAATAAGAAAGAGGGCTCTAGGAGTTTGTATAAAGTAGGGCTCACGAAACGAAAAATCCTTGAAGAGAAACAATTGAGTCTGAACGGACTACAGAAGCAGTACCCTCACATACTCGAGAATATCAAGGATAGAAACTGGGATTGCTTCACTAAGGTGCCTGATAATTTCAATGAACAGTGGTGCAAGAGTTCTATGCATCATACGGGGCCTCTAGAACAGCTCATCACAAGCGCAACAAAGTCTTTTGTGGATCGGTCATTGTTCGGGGAAAGTCGGTGCTTTGTGACAAGGGCACGATAAATGACCTGTACTTTAAAAGCTGGAGTCCGGGCACATCTGAGTATGAGGCCAAATGGGCCAACAGAGATGGTGAGCGTGCCTGGATTACTTCAGTGATCGCAAAGGGGACCCCTGCTTGGATTGATCCTCTGAATAAAATATTCAAGGAAGATCTTACATGAAAGGGTAGATTCTGGCTTAGCTTTGTTGCCTCTCACTTGATACCATCCCGGAATGAGATTGACATAAGCATTGAGAAAGCTCTTCTTATTGCATGCATTATGACTGGGGATCAAGATTGATGTGGGTGACATTATCTTCCAAGAGTTAGGGATCCGTGCCAACCAGACAACCACGTCACTTCCCTTCCCATGCTTGATCACAACCCTCTGTAAGGCTGTGGAAGTCCCTTCACTGCCACACCATGATAAGATGGGGAAAACACTGAAGGATATTGATATCATGCGCATTAGTGACACGGTGCCACAGGTAGCTGCTGCTCTTCCAGAGGTTCAGATCCAGATTCATGCTGCTACAGACATCTCAGACTCCCAACCACCTACTTCTCCTCCAGCCACAGTGGCATCCACTGCCGCTCCACAATCCACCTCTCAGGCAACTAATGCTTAGCCTTCTGATGTACTGCCAGCTCTTTCGAGGCTAGGTATCTTAGCTCAGCATGCCAATGCGAAGGTAGACCGGCGTCTAAAGAACCTCCCCACTTTGATGAGCCAGGATCTTACCCCTATCCAGTTCTCAGTGACAACACTCCAACAACATCATGCATCTTATGAGGATCGCCTCCAGCCGATTGAGGTACGACTTAAGAGGGTAGAGCGGGGTGAGGTTGGAGGCCTACCCAAGCTCCGTGATGAGGTTGACAAACTGAAGACCGAACTCCATAAAATGCAAAATCTGGAGTTCGATCTATCCTCCTTCATGCCCAAGGAAGGAGAGCAGGGAATGGTCATGTCTGTTGCTGGGTTAGACCTTGACTTCTCCACACTCATGACAGCTTCTGAGCTACAGCCTGTCGGGGCTTCCCTGACTCCAGCTCCCCCTGCACACATTGACATCCCTTATGGGGAAGATTCCGGACATTCTGCTGTGTCCGAGGCTGGGGATATAGATGAGGAGGAGAGCGATGAGGAGTCATGGTACGAGGAGGATGAGGGTCCTCAGGAGAAAGGCAAGCAGGTTGTCGTCCCTATAGCTGCAGAAAAGGAAGAAGAAGAAGAAGCTATTCAGACGGCGATTGAGCACTTGCTAGCAGACATGGTCGCTAGAGCCACATCATCGACCATTCCGCCATCAGCACGCGATGCTAGCAGCTCCCAGGCCCCAGTCTAATCATCAGGGCAGGTGGAGGTCCCACCTCCACCCGTGGAGGTCACTCTTCAGGCTGCGATCTCATCAGTCCCAGCCCCAGTATCAAAGGGTGACCCCACCACCATTCAGCAGGCTACAGACTCCCATAGCGCTTAGTGCGCCTCAGGGAGCCCTTAATACTCTATTTTTCATTTCTTATGCATTGGGGACAATGCATGCTTTGCAGTTGGGGGTGGTATAGCCTTGTATATCTTGTAAATATTTTGTAATCTTGTACATATTTTTAGTGGTATATATAAGCAAATTTCTCTTCAACTCTTGTATATAATTGTGTTATCTTTGTATATATAAAAAAAACAATTAGATAGTTGTATGCATGTACATATTTAGTAATTAGCAATGAATTTCCCTTGGTTTTTCTTCGCCGGGTATGTTTACAAGGGTGTAATAGTAGAACCATGGTAGTAGGATGAAAATTTTTTACCGGTTTGGTGTGAGTATCTAGTTTCAAGCATGTATGGCTGTAAATAACCTATACCCTTCTATTGTAAAATAAAAAAAAACAACAAAAACAAATATTGTTGATCATCTAGGTGAACTTGAGGCTCGCTCAATGGCTCTATTCTTATTTAGAATTATCTCCGAGTTGCCAAGTGTAAAACTATGTTGAGCCAAACAGTTCATGTGCTTTGTGTGTTAGTTTTGTGTAAATAATTCTCGTGTTTACTTCTGTCATCTAGAAATTGCCCAGTTGGTCTTTCGATGCTAATGATAAGTACATTTAGTTGGAGAAATGACCTTAGGCAGTCTTTGTGTTATTTGAAAACCCAGTTAGCCTTTCAAGCTACCCATTGTATAGACATTATCACTAGTTACTCTTGAGCCTTTAACTTTTTCTTTGGTCACCTCATTACAAACCTTCCCCATTTTGTAAAATAAGTCCCTCTTTTGAACCCTTCCCTCCTTGAACATTGAGAATGAGGCTAAAATCCTAAGTTGGGGGTGTAGTGTCAAGTTGGAAATTGGTAAGGTTGTACAGTGAGTGTAAGAACCTATACCTCAAAGTGTTCACATGAAATTATTCAAGATCCAAAAGAAAATAAAAAATGAAAAAGAAATATTTGTAGATATATCAAAATATGGATCCTTGAATAAAAGTAGAGAGGTATTTAAGGTGGTTCGATGTTGGTAACTAGGAGCGAATAAGGGCCGTGTGGTTTGAAAAGAAACAAAGGACAACAAGAAAGAAAAATGTTAGTAGTGTTCAAGGAGGGTGTAGTCACTTGTACCCAAATGTTTACCCAACCCTTCCTTAAGCCTACATTAAAAGCTTAAAAAGTCCTTATGGGATCTCCAACAGAATGTTCTTGAATAGGTGACGAATTAAAATAAGGGCAAGTTTATGGTATGATGTGTTGTAACACTTGAAACTCTTTGTGAGAGTGAGTGTCTTTGTCAATATGTCCCTTTTTCTTGTCATTGTAAATATTGTGAGTTTGGGACTTTCTTTCTGGTGAGGGCATTTGAACTGTGAGGTCTAACAGAAGTTGAGTTCTTGAAGTCGAATGCAAAGGCGCTCAGCTGAGAGTAACCTTTTGTCAAATTGGTCGAGGCTCAAAGTTCACAAGTTGATCAGTTTTTGTAAATAGCAATGATTGTTCGGGAAGGATAAATAAACGAAATTGCATGCTTGTAATACTGACGATTAACACCGTCTACGGTCACTATTGTTTCATGTCGTTTAGTTGGAATATAGAATAGGATAGAGTTGTTTTAGTTGCTTGAGGACAAGCATGAGTTTAAGTTGGGGGTGTTGATGTGCCGGAGAATTTCGGCACATTTAATACCAATTGCTTAGATTTTAGCTCGTTTTAAATGCAATTGTCTTTTATACTTATGTAATTTTGATGCTTTGCAGTGCATGAAGCTTGAGGACCCAAAAACATGGAAATGGAATCAAAAAGTCGAAGAAAGACAAGAATGGGAAAAATGCGACCGCATAATTGAAAATGCGGACCGCAAATCCATCATGCGGACCGCATAATGCCTAGGTGAACCGCAGAGTCCAACAGTCAGTGTGGCCAAATCCAAATGAAGAAATGTGGTCCATTATGCGATCACATAACAGGTTTGCGGGCCGCATAATGGATCACAAACCTCCTATAGAAGTGGTTGAGAGCATAAATGCGATGGCACTATGCGGCCGCATATCAACAATGCAGACCGCATAACTGGAATACGGTGACTTCCTAGAACTAGGGTTTTGAAGATGCAGTGTGCTTGACGAGAATGCGGACCGCATATCTATTATGCGACAGAAATGCGATCGCATATTTGACCTGGAAGGGCATTTTTGTCCGAAATTGGCCCCGAGTTTTAGCCCACTATAAATAGATTTATTGGGGTTTTGTGGGGGCATCTTGTCTGAAAAAAGAGCTACAATCCAAACTTTGAATAGTCTCATTTTTTGGAAGCTTTGAAGTGAAGAATCTTGAACTTTTGTAAGCATTTATGACATTTAATATTCCTTTACTTTTGTATTTTAGCATGTGTGGCTAGTTTTAAATACTAAGGTTGTAGACCATAAATGAGTGTAATGTCAATGGGTGTTTAATATTGAATATATGTATAATGGTTTTGTTGATATTTATTTACTTCTCATTCTTCATTTATTGTTAGTGGTTGCAAACATTAACAAGCGCCATTATATTCTTTCTCTACTTGGAAAAGTGAGTTAGGGTTTGGTAGGAGTAAATTTAAAGACTCAAGGTTTTAAACCTTGTTTAATGGAATCGCTTAGGAATAAGTGTATTTTATTTGACATAAATTGATTACTCTTAATTGCAACTCTTTTATATTTTGAAAAATCATAAAGAGAAACACTACCCAACTATTGGAAAATATTGGGTAGTTATTTAGAAATCATTTGCATATCAAAAGGACCTTCCATTAGAAATATATCATATTAACACTGGTAGTATTATATTTCATTGAAGGGGACACAACATTGATTTAGATAATCAAATTACTTACAACCTTATTTAATCATCCTTGTTTTTATTTCATTAAATTACAATCCAATCTATTACAATACTTTTGTTACGCTAACAGAATAGAAATACGATTTAAGTTAAGATTCACACTACTCAAGTAAGCTTTTCACGCCGATTTCCTGTGGGATTCGACCCCAACCTCGTTGGGTTACTATATTTGACATCGATCGCTTTACACTATTTTAAAGTGTAATTTGAGCGTATCAGTGAAAGGCTCGGCAATGGAAGATCTCATGTCATTCAATTACATAGTAACAAAAATCATTCTTCAAAAACGATGTGGAAAATTTGAATTAGATATGTCATATGTATTCTTTTTCAAAGTAGTGACAATGAGATTACTTATATAGGAAGAGAATGAGTGATGAATACATGTAAATACTTTTTTTCCTGCTGACTAAAACAACTTCTTTATCTTATGATTTCCTTGGAATCATTTGTAGCACTCAATAATACTCTCGGGTGAGTAATATGTAAGTAACCTTAATTTCTTTTGGTTTTAGTTCTATGACTTCAACACTTAAAGTTTCTAACATATTCTCAACTAAAGTAAATACTCATATGCTCTTATTACAATGCTTCTACTGAACATAAAAGAAGGAAATAATTGAAAAATAGACCATCTTTTCATCACACTATTTTTAGTAATATGAGAGTGCATTTCTTATGGAATAATTAAAACTACAAAAATGCAATAAAATCTACCATAGAGAGACTTTATTGTGCTTCCAAAGAGGCGATTTTTTTTAATGAAATTGATACTACATAAGGTTTATTACTTAACCACTATTACTATAAACAAGAAGATAAAAATCATACAGTTTCCTTTTTCTGAAACAATTTATACAATTACACTCTTGTGTTTAATCAACTTCACATGTTTGATAAATGTGAGATAGAATATTAGTACTAAAAAATCATGGACTTAAGATCACTCAAATCCTATTACAAATTGATTATTATATAATCAGTAAAATCTGATCGAAGAACCTATTATGGAACTTATTTTCTTTCTTCTCCTCCATAATAATGATCTTAATGCCTTCACTCAATGCGATTAGCAAAGTTGTCATGGCATGTGATTGGTCTGAAATAATTTTTGTAGTTGAAGAATTTTATCCCAAAACAATACAATAACAATCATCATAATTCTCCATTCCTTGTACCAAAGTTACCATACTAAGCTTCCTGCCATGGTTCCTCCTTCTTTTGCCAAATTGTAAATATTTCTATGTTTTATGCATTGTCGGTTTAAAGTGGAGCTATATAAATGTGTTCAGAATTTAGCCTTTTACCCCCTCCTGCTACTTGTAAAGCAATTTAGGAATAGAGAACGTCAAAGAAAATTTTGGTTAAATAATGTATGCGAAATAAATAAGATAAAAGAATTTGATTCTCTTTTTCGATTGTATAGAGTTCTTTCCTTATCATAATTTATTATAACAAAAACAAATGAATAATCTTGCGCGGAGAAAATTTCTTAACATACCACTGGTCAGTGTATGCATGGATAGTGGCAAAATCAATCTCATTGATACGATGGTTACTGATGAAATATGTTCCAACTTGATAACCAAGATTAATTGTCTTCCTTTCAAGAACTGAATCGCCGTAAAATCCCTCCATTCCTATCTCTAACAAGTGTTTATTGTCTAGTGACTTCACAAATCTTGCCATTTCTTGAACCCAATGTATGGGTCTAAATCTGGTCATATGAGAATGCAATCAAAAGGTAATGGCGAGAACGTGATTAAGTCGTGGTTGTGTACGCAAGGTACCATAACAACGAGCATCCCGGTCACGGCCGTGGTCGAACCATCATAAAGACTCTACGGCAAAGCATACGCCTAGGCGGTTAGAGAGGTTGACCTAAAGTGTAAATAGCAGATTAAAGTACCATGACTAAGGACCGCTGGGTAAGGGAGAACACCTAGTATATATACATGATAAGAAAAGGATAGAGGGTGACTTTTTTCTTTTTCTTCTTCTTTTTGGGTCTTCTCTGAAGGAGTCTACCTAATATTCAAGAGAGGGTTCAAAACCTTGTTACTGATCCTTGTAGTCATCATCATGAAATCAATAAAGAGATATTTCGTAGTCATTAATGGTGCATCTTCTCATTCTTCTTTATCATATATTATGGGATAATAGCATTGAGAATGTAAGCCCATCATTTTCATTTGACATATTTTATGATCTTAATGAGTTCTCAAACTTAACCATTTTCGATTTTTCTCACTTAATATTTTTCGATCTAGAGTAAATTATCTTTGGTTAGGATTTACCCCCTATCCTCTCATTAATTCATTTTATGAAAAGGTTTAACACTTTTTTGCTAAAACAATTTGGCGCCGTCTGTGGGGATTTTCTAGCCAAAGTCTTAGTTCCCTCTGGATCCAAATGTGGTCTCAGCTCTATCTCGGTGAAGCTCTATCAATTCATCATGAATGTCGACTTGTGAAACTGGTCTGCGAACCCCCAGAACCACCAAACCAACGAACGATAAATCCTTACACGAAATCGGAGCTATGTCGGGCTTCTACGCGACACTTACGTTGCGCCACAATAGCAACACTGGCGCATTGTGAGCGTAAGCCATCGCAGTGGGACTGTGACTATTGCACATCAAGCGCGCTCGTAATATCACTTCCAGGTTAGCACCCCGCACATACCACCTTCACCTCTTACTATATGAGACGATGCTTGTGTAACTTACTGTTAAAATGCTTCTCGGATCTGCGTGTTTGTGGTCTGACTTATGTTCCTGTTATCTCGACGCGCCGGGACAGAAAAGAACTGAGACTCGAACTCGAATTCCTAACGGGTGGAGCGGATCATCCACCTACGAGACGCTCAAGATCAAATAATGATGAGGCTGGCTGTGAAGTTGACAACAGGTCTAAAGAGTGCAACCGGCGAGTGAAACATGACCAATCTCCCTCATTCATCAGCTAACCAGCCGACCAAGGTAATGAATGATTCCTTGTACCTCTAACCCGCTATTCTTTTTAAAAACAAAAAAAAAAGGAGAAGTGAAACGAAGAACAGGAGCGCCCTCCCGATGCGCGAGCGAAGGCTAGCCGACATCCGACTCTAAATTCCCCCTACAGCAATCAGCGAACCGGGAAAACCCCCCACACCATACCATACTGCGGATAACAAAAATTTCTTAGAATGAGCCAACATCATTAAGAAACAAATCTCTATAAGCAACGGACTGTACGGTGAGATCAAAGCTCCTCTATTTAACCCGGTCCTAGGTACCCCAACATAAGCAGAACGCGAGTACCAGGAGCTCGCCCATATGCTCGCCATGGTGATGCAACACCAATTCACCCGACTATATACATCAAATCACATTCAAACCTCTAAGCAACGAATTCATCGCTTGTCCAGCCAACAGTCTCTCCAGGCCGAGCAGTGAAGGGACTGTATAGACTGGGACTCACCCCGACGCATGCATAAACTGCAACGGCGCATGAAATTCTCCAATCAAAGTGAGGTAACACGCGATGTTCCTGCACCACGCTACTGAACCCACGAATCGCCAAAGAAAAATTCGACCTCGCTCGAATAAAGAAAGGGTCGATCTCGCTCGAATCAAGTAAACTTTGACCTCGCTCGAATCGCCAAAGTAAAATTTGACCCCGCTCGAATAAAGTGAAATTCGACCTTGCTCAAATCAAGTAAAATTCAACCTCGCTCGAATCGCCTAAGTAAAATTCGACCTCGATCGAATAAAGAAAAATTCAACCTCTCTCAAATCAAGTAAAAATTTGACCTTGCTCAAATCGCCACAGTAAAATTCGACCTCGCTCGAATCGCGAAAGTAAAATTCGACCTCGCTCGAATAAAGTAAGATTCAACCTCGATCGAATCAAGTGAAATTCGACCTTGCTCGTATTGCCAAAGAAAAATTTGACCTCGCTCGAATAAAATAAAATTTAACCTCGCCCGAATCAAGTAAAATTTAACCTCGCTCGAATCTCCACAGTAAAATTTGACCTCGCTCAAATCAAGTAAAATTCGACCTCGCTCGAATCGCCAAAGTAAAATTCGACCTTGCTCGAATAAAGAAATTCGACCTTGCTCGAATCAATAAAATTTCGACCTCGCTCGAATCGTCAAAGCGAAATTCGACCTCGCTCGAATCAACTAAAAATTTGACCTCGCTCGAATCGGGTTTCGCTCGAACCAAGTAAAGTCTGACCTCGCTTGAATAAAGTAAGGGTCGATCCCACCAAATTTCCAATTGAAAGACAGGGACTCATCACGAGAAAGTCCTAAGGTCTTTTGCAGAAGGTAATAGAAGAAATAAGAGAGCCAGGGACACACAGGCAAAGACAAACCAAATCTTATTCAAATTTACATACGCACAACATCTTACAAGAGGCCAAAACAGGCCCCCCAAAAAAACCAAGTACCAAAAGACTACAAAACTTCACTATGTCGCATCTCCACCATCGTCCCCACCGGAACCACTATCATCCGAAGAGAGCCCTTCTTCAACCTCAGCACCTCCATCGGCCTCCTATGTCGCGGGATTATATCCGCAGGCAATACGAGCCTCGTGCGCCTTCACATGAGCATCCTCAAAATCGGCCTCAGGGACAGTCGCCGCTGCCCACAAATCCTTATATATATCTCGTTGGGCCTCAGCATGGACCTACATCTCATACAGGTGGCGGGGGACAGCAACGGGGGCGGACTCTTGAGGGGCCTGATCCAACAACTTTGCCTTCTCGGCTTCTAGAGCCACCACTTGGTCACCCAGATTCTAGGCATCCCGCTCGAGCACGCTGATCCGCTCTTCAAACCTTGCCTCGCTCATCGTGGCTGTCTCCCTCTCAGCCTCTCGCTCATACCTGAGGATACGAATAGTATATTCCAGTGCCGCTGCCCTCGCTACAACCGCCACCTGGGCCCCCTCAACCCTCTCTAACTCAATCACCTTCCTCTCACAAGTCGGTCACCTTTTCCGTCCACTCTACACTCATACTAGCAACTCTAGTGGCATTCTGCTCAAGCTCGGCTCCCAAAGACGACACCTTCTCTTGAAGGTCCTCGCATTCTGCCGCAACCACCTTGCCCACCTCGAGCTCCTCGTCTTTAACCCTAAGAAGCCCCTCAAGCTCGCTATATCTGCAGATAGACCGCACCAGGTCCTCATCCTTCCTATCCAACTCCTCCCTGAGGGACCGACGCTCTAAGCTACGCGTGGATCTCTCAGCACCTGTTACGATACCGACTGTATTTCTTGTCCATCTTCAAAAAGACTTCATCCCGCGTCTCAGCCGCACGAGCACTTTCGATCTCCATCATGTAAGTCTAAAGAAAAAAAGAAGAAGAATCAACGAAAGCAAAAGACACAAAACAAAGTAAGTAAAGAAAGGAAACTCACCCTCAAGGCCATCCCAGCCACACCTCGTGACAAACCAGAGTCGCTAATCTCCCGAAGAGACCTGCTTTCAGCGGCGGAGCGTAGAAGGTCGAATTGCGGCACCAAATCCACCGTATTCTCCAACAGGTTAAGGTCCGATGGGATTTTGAGCACACGGGAAGGACCTCCCACCCTCACATTGACCCTGGTAAAGCCTTCTTCGAACACCCTCATATCCTGAGGATAAATGTCCGAATCGAATTCGTAGTCATCCACCACCATGCCTTTCAACCTCTCAACGGTCGTAAAAGAGGTACAAGCCTGCTAAGATTTTGATGGTCCACTCAGAATAATAGTGGCAGCCACTAAATTCTGTCTTGATGCCACAACGACCCTTTCCATGCCCGAACCATGTATCTCTTCCACTCCCAGGACGACATCGCCTCCGATTACAGATGCCACCGAAATAGGGTCAACCCTCGAGGGCGCTTCAATCGAATATGTGTCCCCCGATGTTATCCTCCGCCTCTTTGACGGGGCCTCTTCGCCATCACCATGAAAAAGTTCGCCCGCCGAACGAATCCTGGGGATCGGACAGTCCGACCGAGGAGTAACCTCAGTACGACCAGATCTGGACGTAGACTCAATCTGCATAATAGACCGATTCCGGGCGCCCTCATCAGCAGTCGCCCCAAGTTCGGGCATAGCATAAGAAGTCGGCTAACAGAAAGCAAGAGTGGGAGCCCATGCGCGAATTCCCACCGTATGAGGCAGAACCGAGTTGCTCAACCGCATATATCATTAACTTGCGGAGGGGGTAGTCTCTCGGCTGCGACAACAAAAGATAATCAACAAGATCACTAGAGGAAAACAACCGACAAGCATTGTAAGAAAAGAAAAGAAGAACGACCTACGGGAAAAATTCCACGTCTCAGGGAACCCGGCGGGGTTAGACGCCACGTGCTTCGTGCGGACATAGAAAAAGCTCTCCCAGGAGCGGCGATTAGTCTTGTCATCCATTCCGATCACCATGATTTTAGTACCTCGGTGACAGAGATGTAGCGTGGTGCCCCTAGGAAAACCGGGGACGAAGAGATGCAGCAAGTGTTGAAGAGAAACCCCACGGTCGGCCAACTTCGCATACTTGATGAGCATTAGGAAGAGTTGTATATGTTTGGGGTGAGCTGAGTCGGGCACACCTCGTAGAAGCGGCAGAAGCTAGCCGCGAGTGAGGGGAGGGGAAGCGTGTATCCAATAATAAAAGGATACGCATAGAACGTGCAGTATCCTGGGCGATGTATGTGCACAATGTCTGAATCCACTGGAACGAGTTCGATATACTCAGGGATTCTCTATTTAACTTTTAATGTCGCGAGCGTCGCGGCATCCATCGTAGAACGTACAGGTTCAGGTTCATCTTCAGCATCGCTATTGAAGTCAGTCCTTGACTTCCCTGCCAAACTCACTCCCTCTACGAGGAAAGGCACGACATTTTCCTGCGCCGGAACACCAACGACCCCGTCAAGGTTAGAAGAAGCACTGGCCATCGTTTTGAATGATTGTACAGATCGTGAGTAACAAAAGAAGGGTAACAACTACAAGGATTGCCGACAGAAAAAGAAATACGAAGAACTGAGGGAGAAGAACAAATGCTTTTAGGATCTTCTTGTGAATGTTTGGGGAAACGCTACATTCTAATGAGAAACTCTTTCCTATTTATAGAGACATAAATACGCTGGTTGGAGAAACTAAGCGTCGCCTTTTTTCAAAAAATAATGGAAGAGGCATGGGAAATGACGCGGCATATGAAGAACGTGTGCCATAATGACACCTGACGAACTTAATGTCATTTCAACTAACACATTGTTCTGATGAAGCACTCAAAACGTCATATCATCGCCCTGCTAAGAGGTGCTCGCCCATCGCCCAAAACGTTCAGATTTCTCGAAGTTTTTGAATTGACGAGGTCCGCCTATCGTGCTCGCCCAAAGGCGACCCCAATAGGCGGAGGGGCTAACTGTATGGTTCGAAATCTGGCCATATGAGAATGGCATCAAAAGGAAATGGCGAAAAGGTGATTAAGCCGTGGTTGTGTACGCAAGGCACCGTAACGACGAGCATCTCGGCCACGACCGTGGTCGAACCATCAGAAAGCCTCTACGGCAAAGCATACGCCAAGGCGGTTAGAGAGGTCGACCTAAAGTGTAAATAGCATATTAAAGCACCCTGGCTAAGGACCACTGGGTAAGGGGGAACACCTAGTATATATACATGATAAGAGAAGGATAGAGGGGGATTTTTTTTCTTTTTCTTCTTCTTTTTGGGTCTTCTCTGAAGAGTCTACCTAATATTCAAGAGAAGGTTCAAAACCTTGTTACTGATCCTTGTAGTCATCATCATGAAATCAATAAAGAGATATTCCGTAGCCGTTTATGGTGCATCTTCTCGTTCTTCTTTATCATATTTTATGGGATAATAATAATATTGAGAATGTAAGCCCAACATTTTCATTTGACATCTTTTATGGTCTTAACTCAAACTTAACCATTTTTTATTTTTCTCACTTAATATTCTTCGATCTAGAGTTAATTATCTTTGGTTAGGATTTACCCTCTATCCTCTCATTAATTTGTTTTAAGAAAAAGTTTAACACTTTTTTGATAAAACACCCTAGCCTGGAATAATATTAGTAAGAAACCAAAATTTGTAGTTAAAAGTCGTCATTGATGCTTCAAAAATTTAATTAGTTGGAAATGAGTTAAAAGGCATTTGCTTACATTAATAATTTTTCCAGAATAGTCAGCTTGATCATGTGGCTCATTAATGAGTTCCCATGCCATAGTTGTTGGATCATCTCTGTAAGCAACTCTAGTAATCATATTGTATTTTGTAACAACTTTCTATAGCGATTCACAAGAACATAGATTTATTAGTTAGTGATAAGGAAAGAATTAGTGATAAGGAAAGAATTAGAGTTTAATTAGGAATGTGTAATATTTTCCTTATTACCTTGTATATTTATTTTCCTTGTTTAGGTCTTGGTCTCCTATTAGGTTTAGGTTTTTTTCTTCTATTAGGTTTAGGTTTTCTCTTATTTCTCTAACTTCTTTGTCTATAAATACTTGTGGAATTAATGAGAAG
>ML379809.1:22293-70776 GCA_005239525.1 Nicotiana knightiana | reverse complement strand
GCCAGAAGTTGAGATGTTCTTGTTTAGTTCTAATGCAACTCTTCCTTGGTGGAAGAGTTTGTGTTTATCTCAACTTTCTTCCTTTATTTCTGTCCTTGCTGAACTCGAACTCTAACCCCTTGTCAATTTTCAAGTTTTCGCATTAGGAGACAATCTCTTAGTTCATGGATAATTCACATATCACGTTTATCTCCTATGCATGTACGGTTCTTGTGCCAATTGGTTCGTTCGAGATGCTTGCCCTGATGGACCTGGTTCAACTGGGTAGGCATTTGTCAATCTTCAAAACCATGCAGTGACTTGGGTCAACAGTATAAGGATTTAAACATGGAAATTTCTAGAAATTGTAGGATTTTGGTAGAAAACCTAGAATTTGGTATTTTTAGATTTTGACCACGAATTTGGACGTGGAATTGAGAATAAATTATATATTTGAGTTTGTGAGGTTATGGGTAAAGTTTATCCTCAAAAATTTTCAGAATCCGGGCATGTGGTCCCGGGGTGATTTTTATCGACTTTCCGAACAGAGTTGGAAATTATTGTAAATTGGATTATTATGAGTATTAGAGTATGTAGTTATGGATTTTCCCGTTTATTGCCTAGATTTGGAGCGTTAGGCATTGGTTTAAGTTATTGGAAGGGATTGGGAGCCAGTGATGGAACTTCGGAGCGAGGTAACTCTCCTTTCTAACCTTGTAAGAGGGAATTAACCCTATAGGTAAATTGAATTTATGTGTGCTCTTACTTGCGGAGGGATACGTATGCACGAAGTGACAAGAGTCCATGTGTAGCTACTAATTATGCCTATGTCCGGGTAGTTTAGGTTTACACCATGCTTTGTTGATACTATTATTTGATTGTGTTTATTAATTGCCTTAAAAAGAGTTGAAATTCAGGATTTCTAGATTTGAAAGTTTTCACTTAAATTTTGTCTTTTTAAAAATAATTGAGGAATATTGTAATAACTTGAGAAATCTATATTCAACCGCTTCGAAATTTATATTCCGCGAGCAGAGTAAATTTCCACTACTCTCATGGGAGAGTGTTGATCGCCTCGGCAGGTTAATAGATGCATCTATCGTTCGCGTCGTTCGACCCTCAGCAATGCACAGTTTATATTTATGTGTTGGATCGGGTAGTACGTCCTCGGCATGACTTGCGCATGATAGATCTTAGGAGCTAAATGATTATTGATGTTGCTTTGTTTTGCTTGATATATAAATTATTAAACGACGAAACCAGAGATGCAGATTTCCTAAATAATAAAAGAGATGTTTTCTTACTTCTTGATTATTGAACCTTTTGTTGCTTCATATATTTCATGTTTAATTATCATATCGGCATTTTAATGATAGTCCATAATGAGTGTCGGAGTCGACCCCTCGTTATTACTTCTTCGAGGTTAGATGAGATACTTACTGGGTATGCGTCGATTTACGTACTCATACTAAACTTGTTGCACATTTTGTGCAGGTGCATTTATGTTTAGCAGCCTTGTGACAGCATAGGCATTCATGCATACGGAGACTTAGGTGAGATGCACTCCATATCACGACCCGCAGCCAGCAGAGTCTCCTTCAGAGTATTTATATTTTCTTTCCTATCAAAATTTGTATTCCGGAAAGACGTTGTATCTTATTTTATTTCTGAGTTGATGCTCATGCACTTGTAACACCGAGTTTTGGGACGACTATGGGTTGCACTAAATTTGAAGTTGTTGTAAAAATATTATTATTTACTCTGTGAATTCCATTTTTACTGTTAAATTATGGTGTCCGGTAGGGATTGCAATGGGACGGAGTGGGTGCGGGGCAGGGTGGGTGCGGGGCAGGGCGGGGTGGGTGCGGTGCAGGTTTAAAAACTTCATCAAAAAGGAAACTCAATTTTTTGACTTTCTAAAGATGAAATTGATTCCATGTAATATATTGAAGCAAAATAAAGTTTCATATTGTTTGAACTTTGAACCCAATGCTTGCACGTCAAGTTCGTATTCTTTTATGAAAAGTTCTGATAATGTAATATCTAACACATAATTATTAATTAATTTTTAATCTATTTTATTGATCAAAGTAATATATCTAATACATGATTGTTTAAAAGATAAGTATTTCGAGCAATTGTAAATTGTTTTTAAACGAGTTAATATATCTGTTGTACTTATCGTTTTACATTATTTTTCACTAAATTTTCTATGATAAATCGAAACACGAGATTTTGGTATGTTAAGATCATGATTTGATCTTACTGTCGGTGTGTGGTCTAAAGCTACAACCAGTGGCATCTTTGTGCAAAGTGCTTCAATAATAAGAGAACACTTAAACTAACAAAATGAAGAAGAAGAAGAAGAAGAAGAAAAAAAAAAAATAGTTATGCGGGGCGGGGCGAGGCGGGGCGGGTGGGCACTGGTGTGGATGCGGGGCATGTGAACGCGGGTGCAAATCCTATGCAGGACAGGGCGGGGCGGGTTGATATTTTGCGGGTTAAGAGAAAACCCGCCCCGCACCACCCTGCACCGCTTGCCATCCCTAGTGTCCAGCGGCATCACGACCTTTAATGGATTTTGGGTCGTGACAACATGGTATCAGAGCACTAGGTTCACTTAGGTCTCACAAGCCATGAGCGAGTCTAGTAGAGTTTTGCGGATCAGTACGGAGACGTCTGTACTTATCTTCGAGAGGCTACATGGTTGTTAGGAGCACTTCTCTTCTTGATTCCTCATCGTGCGATTTGATTCCTTTGAGGCTTATGCCTTTGTCTCTTCCATATTCAATCTTATGTGACGTGAAGCACTTGTTATAAATCTGAAATTGAGGAATTGTAATGGTACTACAGAGGTGGTGCAGGATATTTCTACTTACGTATTTGATTGGGCTATTACCATCGCCTTGCGGAAGACCGTCCTGTCGTTTCAGCTCAACATCAGTGTTACCTAAGGTTTTGAGATTTGGCCCTGATTGTTAAGGCGATTTGTGGCGCTGCTATCGCACAGTGGTTGTGGAATGGTGGGATGCTTTCCCAGGCGTCGAGGCAGCGAATGAATTGAAGGGAGGTGTTACTCAGTGCATGATTCAGGGATTCAGTATTTTTATTTTTGGCTGAGGAAAGGAAATCGGACTAGGAATGTTCAAGTTTGGGTTGATAGAGTAACAAGGCTTGGTATTTTGAGCACGGTAGAGTTATCAATTATGATGTGATGTCATCGTCCTAGTTGAGCGCGTTAAGGTTCACCGATGCTATGGCCTTCTTCAACTTGCCTTCGGGTTTGGGTATTGGGAAATGGTGTCTGAGATGCGACTGTCAGATATAGCGGTGTGTAGCGGTTTCGGGATAGAGTCAGTGTTCTAATGTGATGGCTCGAGTAAGGTGATCTTCGGAGAGTTTTAAAGTTGGTAGCGATCTATTGGTTCAAGTTCTACAGAGATGGATTTTTACTTAAGGCAACAACTGGGTAGCGAAGGATGGGGAGGGACATGTGGGAGGTGTCTTACGATGGGTAAACTTCTAGAAGACCAAGTGTGAGAAAGAGGAGATAGTTGCTTAAAGAAGTGAGTTTGACCAAAGTGGGAGAGTGGCAAAGTGACATATGGGTTCTATGGAAGGATGACTACACGCCTTGGGAAAGGTTTAGAGTGATTCGAGATTCATGATAAACAGTGACTAGGTGTATGGACTTAATTTGGAATATTGGCTATTATACGGGGGAGATGGAATATGACAGAAAAGAGTTTCTTGGTATGAAGAAGGATATAACATGATTTTGGATTGGAATGTATTGTCGCACCTTTAGTTGATTTCCATGAGGAGTGAACGAACTTGTACAGCTAGTGAATGAGCACAGGCTCAGGACGGGTTACTAATTTCGTAGTAATTGTACCCATTGCAGTGTCGTTGGATTATGTCGGCATGGAGATTTCCGCATGTGGGTTATCTCCTGTGATCAGGTTAGTGGTTGTGTGGTGTTGACGAAGCTCCTACGAAGAATTTCTACTGTCTGTCCAGGAAAAGGTCGAATATGCGCATGTGGCTAGTGATTCAGAGTGTTCATGAGGTGTTTAACAGAAAGGTTTTGAGAAATTTGGTGGGTTAATTGTGCAAGATCATGTCAATGGGGGATAAGGAATCTTGGTGGGTTCCAGAGTTATGCAATGGTAGCTTCAAGCTAAGTGAGAGAGCCCCACCGTCTATGATTGGATTGCGTGATTGTCTACTTGTGTGATTTATGGTTATCGGTGTATCGGTGGGTTATTATGACTGAGGAAAGAAAACAGTAGTGGTAATTTGAGCAAAGGATTTGGGGAAGGTGTGCTATATCTGACCTCATCGATTCATGTTTAGGTTTTGGGAAGACTCAGAGTCTATGCTTCATGTGGATGTGATGTACAAGGAAAGGAATTCAGTCGGTTGCTTCTTAATAGGGTGTTCATGTGCTAGCAGGGTCTTGGAGTTTAATTATATTCGAGAACAGGTCAAAGTGGGTAACTCTCAACAATGATCCTAGTAGGTTCAAAATTAAAGTATGGTGCCTAAGGATTTTAAGTCTGTGGTATAGTATCGAGCTTCTGGAGTGGATTACGAAAAGGGGGATTAGAGTGTTCTATGTCATTATCAATCCGCGGTGTAGCATTGGAGGAATGGGAGAAAAATAACTTCAGGTTCATAAAGGAATTAGCAGAATTGGTGTACCCGTTGGAGAAGCGGATATGCGCACAAGGAGAGTATGAGATGGTTCGTGGGTCTTAGAGACAGCATGGTCTCGTGGAATAAGGTCACTCAAAATAAGTGCGGATTTGGGGTCGTTATGTGTTAAATGGATCTATTATTAATCCTAAGGAAAGTCCGAAGTAAATTAGAAGAAGACAGATCGGTTAGCAATTGTTGAATTGTCATGATGGTGGCAATGATCAGTTCCTTCAGCGTGATAAGTTATGCATGTGATTTATGGTGGTAAGTACAGGACTTGACAGGCGTAATTGATTTTTATATCGAGGCATTCGAGTGTTATGTCCTGTTAGATATAGATGGATCCCGAAAGAATTATGGTGGTTTAGACCGCTACTCGAGGTTGGTAATTTCTACAGTTATGGGAATTCAGTCAGGTGTTGCAATGGTTGTCCTGGAATGAGTTAAGCGAAAGGTTTCTATATGCTAGAGTGTTTATCCTATTAGTGGTTCAGCAGTTATGATGGAATTCTTGTATCCTCGGTTAGGTGCAGTGAACAACATGGGAATTGGAAGTGGAAGATCAAGGTTACGGTTTGGTGTGGGCAAGAATGTTACGAGCTTGGGTGAGAAGGAAAGGATTTGGATGTTAGAGTAAGTTGGTATTGTCTTTAGCGTCACCTGAGATCGGTGTCCTGTGTAATAGGCTTTGTATCCTTTTTGACGAATCCCTGATTTGCTTTAGAGCATTAGTATGGTTGGTGGTATGGATGTGCAGACTTGTTACCTGGTGCGGAAGGTTGTGGGAGCGTATCTCACGGAAGTATCACATAAGTGTGACATATAGTCACTTAGTTGATTAAAGACTGAAACCAAGTATGGAGATTGTGGCACTATTGCTAATGTGAGAATTTATGCTTGGAGGGTGCTCGGATCATTTGGTTGTGTAATATGGAAGTTTGTTGTGAATTTAACGGTTGTTTTTGTGTGTCATGAGAAAAAGGGGTTATTATGGATCCCTAGAAGATTATTGGCCCAATGCGGTACGATCAAAATCGGCTTGAGGCCCGTCGGTGGATCTAAATGTTAATGTGGGCTCTGTATCAGGCCGGATGTGTTCATTTCAGCATAGCATTGTTTATGGAGGAGTATTCGGACATTGGATGTTATTTCGTCGTCAGCTATTTCATGTAATACTGTATTGTGCCATGTGGGTTGTGAGGCAGTTTGGTTATTTTCACTCGTATTGAGATCCCGTGTAATTTTGGTATTGTGAGAGTAGGATGGCTCTCGAGATGCAGGTCATTTATTGCACTGTAGTTGTGCTTGAGTTTGTAGCATATGGCGATATCCGTCTCCCAAGATTTGTATATTGCATTTCGTGTGCTTATGGTCGATATTCGAGTATTTCGTAGTTATGAGAATTTTTAGCTCGGTAAGTATTTTCTTATAGATTATTATGTGTGGATCGGGTGGCACGCCGCCACGGGTATCATGGTTGGATCGGGTGCACGCCGCAAATGTGTGATGTTGAGTACAGTATCCCCTACCTATTATTGTGTGCATTGCTTCTCATTTTCTGAGGAAGGTTCATAATATCTCTTCGGTTGTTTAAATTAATTGTGTGGGTTGAGTAGTTCTTTCTAGAGTTCGTTCCCTTTTGTATCACATTCGAGTTTGTAGTTTGTTGGCACATTGAGGCATTATATGAGACTTTTGGCAGTGTCTGAGGTGGCTTATTGCCTGAGCAGCCTGTACTAGGTGAGACGATATTATTGGACATGGGATCAGTGCGATCGGATTTATATGCGGCATATTTAAGCTGAAATATCATTATTTAGTTCATAATGAGGTAATGGTTCTTATCAGGAGGAGAGACTCAATGATTTGTTGACTCGGCAGTTGGTTATGAACTTCAACACATCTCTTCCGTCGTGGTAGTATTGCAAGAGTTGGAACAGGACTTATATGTGTCATGGGGTGTTGTGGGCATCAGATTCATAGAATTGTGACTATTATTGTCAGAGAGTGTTATTATGGTCCGGTGAATTAGAAGTGCATGGTGTGGATTCAAAACAGGTATAATTTCATGTATTGGCACATCGTGTACTGATGGGTACCGTATTTTTATGTTGGAAACAAACCTAGTAGAGGATTTCAGATGTTGGAATTTGGCTCTTAGGCTTACTTAAACGGAGAAATTGCAGGTTTCCTTGAGCTGATGTGCTTAACTAGGTTGTGCTAGCACAAGTAGGTACACAAGGTGTTAAGCAGTGATTTTGGACAACTCCGGGGCAGTTCTTAGCACGTTCGAGGACAAATGTATGTTTAAGTGGGAGAGAATGTAACGACCCGATCGGTCGTTTTGAGCTCTAGTACGTCGTTCGGCAGTTTGACTTTAAGTATTATGACTTGTACGCATGGTCGGAATTGTAATTCGGGAAGTTTAGAGTGGATTTAAAAAGAGAATTCTCATTTCGGAAGCTTAAAGTAGGAAGAATCTGACTAAGGGTTGATTTTGAGTAAACGACCTCAGAATTGGGAATTGAAGGTTCCAACAAGTTCGTATGATGATTATGGACTTGGTCATATGTCCGTATCGGGTTTTGGATGGCTCGGGAGCGTTTCAGCACCTATTATGGAAGGTTAGCATTTTGAAAGAATTTCATAAATTTGGGTTGAAGTGCATTTCAATGTTATCGATGTCCGTTTGGGGTTCCGAGTCTNTCTCATTTCGGAAGCTTAAAGTAGGAAGAATCTGACTAAGGGTTGATTTTGAGTAAACGACCTCGGAATTGGGAATTGAAGGTTCCAACAAGTTCGTATGATGATTATGGACTTGGTCATATGTCCGAATCGGGTTTTGGATGGCTCGGGAGCGTTTCAGCACCTATTATGGAAGGTTAGCATTTTGAATGAATTTCATAAATTTGGGTTGAAGTGCATTACAAATTGATCTACGGACCTCCAAATCCACTTCCGGACGCGCTCCCAATACCAGAATCACCATACGGAGCTATTCCTCATTTTTTGAGGAAGGTTCATAATATCTCTTCGGTTGTTTAAATTAATTGTGTGGGTTGAGTAGTTCTTTCCAGAGTTCGTTCCCTTGTGTATCACATTCGAGTTTGTAGTTTGTTGGCACATTGAGGCATCATATGAGACTTTTGGCAGTGGTTGAGGTGGCTTATTGCCTGAGCAGCCTGTACTAGGCGAGACGATATTATTGGACATGGGATCAGTGCGATCGGATTTATATGCGGCATATTTAAGCTGAAATATCATTATTTAGTTCATAATGAGGTAATGGTTCTTATCAGGAGGAGAGACTCAATGATTTGTTGACTCGGCAGTTGGTTATGAACTTCAACACATCTGTTCCGTCGTGGCAGTATTGCAAGAGTTGGAACAGGACTTATATGTGTCATGGGGTGTTGTGGGCATCAAATTCATAGAATTGTGACTATTATTGTCAGAGTGTTATTATGGTCCGGTGAATTAAGCAGTGCATGGTGTGGATTCAAAACAGGTATAATTTCATGTATTGGCACATCGTGTACTGATGGGTACCGTATTTGTATGTTGGAAACAAACCTAGTAGAGGATTTCAGATGTTGGAATTTGGCTCTTAGGCTTACTTAAACGGAGAAATTGCAGGTTTCCTTGAGCTGATGTGCTTAACTAGGTTGTGCTAGTACAAGTAGGTACACAAGGTGTTAAGAAGTGATTTTGGACAACTCCGGAGCAGTTCTTAGCACGTTCGAGGACAAATGTATGTTTAAGTGGGAGAGAATGTAACGACCCGATCGGTCGTTTTGAGCTCTAGTACGTCGTTCGGCAGTTTGACTTTAAGTATTATGACTTGTACGCATGGTCGGAATTGTAATTCGGGAAGTTTAGAGTGGATTTAAAAAGAGAATTCTCATTTCGGAAGCTTAAAGTAGGAAGAATCTGACTAAGGGTTGATTTTGAGTAAACGACCTCAGAATTGGGAATTGAAGGTTCCAACAAGTTCGTATGATGATTATGGACTTGGTCATATGTCCGTATCGGGTTTTGGATGGCTCGGGAGCGTTTCAGCACCTATTATGGAAGGTTAGCATTTTGAAAGAATTTCATAAATTTGGGTTGAAGTGCATTTCAATGTTATCGATGTCCGTTTGGGGTTCCGAGTCTAGGAATAGCTCCGTATGGTGATTCTGGTATTGGGAGCGCGTCCGGAAGTGGATTTGGAGGTCCGTAGATCACTTTGGGGTCGTTTGGCAAAAGTTAGAAATTTGAAGGTTTTTAAGAAGTTTGACCGAAAGTGAACTTTTTGATATTTGGGGTCGGATTTCAATTTTCGAAAGATGAACTAGGTCTGTAATGTCGAATGTGGCTTGTGTGAAAAATTTGAGGTCAATCGGAAGTGATCTGATAGGTTTCAGCATCGAATGAAGAAGTTTGAAGTTCTAAAGTTCATAAAGCTTGAATTGGGGTATGATTCATGATTTCGGTGTTATGTTTTGGAACTGGTTGGTGTGATCGGACGGGGACCCGTGGGACTCGGGTGAATTCCGGGTGATTAACGGATCAAATTTGGAATTTGAGGAATAGCTGAAGCAGCTGGGCATCTGGTGTGACCGCACCTGCGTGAAGAGGGCCGCAGGTGCGAGCCTGCAGGTGTGGAGAATGGCTCGCAGAAGCGGAAGGGCCAAGATTGGTGAGAACCGCAGGAGCGGAAAGGGTTGCACACCTGCGATGGCGCAGGTGCGAGGTCAGTAGCCGCAGGTGCGAAAGAAGTGCCGCAGAAGCGGACACGCAGGAGCGGCCAAGGAGCCGCAGATGCGAAGGGTCGCTGGGCAGAGGAAGATTTTTATAAACGGCACTTGGCCCATTTTTCTTCCATTTTTCACTTGGTTGGAGTGATTTTGGAGAGCTTCAAGGGGAGATTTTCATCAAGCAACACAAGGTAAGTGATTCCCACTCATTATAAGTTAAATACATGGTTTGTATAAGGATTTAAACATGGAGATTTGTATAAATTGTGGGGTTTTGGTAGAAAACCTAAAATTTGGTATTTTTGGATTTTGACCACGAATTTGGGCATGGAATTGAGAATAAATTATATATTTGAGTTCATGAGGTTATGCATAAAATTTATCTTCGAAAATTTTCAGAATCCAGGCATGTGGGCCTGGGGTGATTTTTATCGACTTTCCGAACGGAGTTGGAAATTGTTGTAAATTGGATTATTATGAGTATTAGAGTATGTATTTTTGGATTTTCCCATTTATTGGCTAGATTTGGAGCGTTGGGCATCGGTTTGAGTTATTGGAAGGGCTTGGGAGCCAGTGATGGAACTTCGGAGTAAGGTAAATCTCCTTTGTAACCTTGTAAAAGGGAATTAACTGTATAGGTAAATTGAATTTATGTGTTCTCTTAATTTCGAGGGGCTACGTACGCACGAAGTGACGAGAGTCCATATGTAGCTACTAATTATGCCTATGTCCGGGTAGTTTAGGTTTACACCATGCTTTGTTAATACTATTATTTGATTGTGTTTATTAACTGCCTTGAAAAGAGTTGAAATTTAGGATTTCGAGATTTGAAAGTTTTCACTTAAATTTTGTATTTTTGAAAAGAATTGAGGAATATTGTAATAACTTGAGAAATCTATGTGCAACCTCTTCGCAATTTATATTCCGCGAGCGGAGTAAATTTCCACTACTCTTATGGGAGTGTGCCGATCGCCTCGACAGGTTAATAGATTCATCTATGGTTCGCGTCGTTCGACCCTCGTCAATGCACAGTTTATATTTATATGTTGGATCGGGTTGTACGTCCTCGGCATGACTTGAGCATGATAGATCTTCGGAGTTAAATCATAATTGATGTTGCTTTGTTTACTTGGTATATAAAGTACTAAACGACGAAACCAGAGATGGAGACTTCCTAAATAATAAAAGAAATGTTTTCTTACTTCTTAATTATTGAACCTTCAGCTGCTTCATATATTTCAGGCTTAATTATCATATCAGCATTTTAATGATAGTCCATAGTGAGTGTGGAGTCGGCCCCTCGTTATTACTTCTTCGAGGTTGTATGGGATACTTATTGGGTAGCGTCGATTTACGTACTTATACTACACTTGTTGCACATTTTGTGCAGGTGCATCTATGTTTAGCAGCCTTGTGAGAGCATACGCGTGCATGCATACAGAGACTTAGGTGAGTTGCACTCCATATCACGACCCCCAGCCAGCAGAGTCTCCTACAGAGTATTTATAATTTCTTTCCTGTCCAAATTTGTATCCTGGACAGACATTGTATTTTATTTTATTTCCTAGTTGATGCCCATGCACTTGCAACACCGGGTTTTGTGGCGATTATGGGTTGCATGAATTTGAAGTTGTTGTAAAAATATTATTATTTACTCTGTAAATTCCATTTTTACTGTTTACTTAAAGGAAAATATAATTTCTAAAATATTAAAATGAGAATAAAATTACGTATTTATTGTTGGCTTGCATGACAGTGGTGTCCGGCGCCATCGCGGCCTTTAATGGATTTTGGGTCGTGACAAATCCGAAGGCAATTTTCCGGACTTTAACTAGTCTATGTATTTGTTCCTCCAATCCTAGGTTAAACTCGTGGAGTTTACTTTAGCGTGGCCCTCCTCTATCGTTGATTTCATTAGTTGTACTACTGTTCCCGAACTGAATTCATCAACATCGACCGACGACCCCAAGTTAGCCAGTGCATCGGCCTTGCTGTTCAGATATCGGGGTACGTGTTGTAGGGTCCATTGCCTAAATCAATGAAAGGTCACCTGTAATTTGTCCAAGTACCTTCGCATCTGCTCTTCCTTCACTTCGAACGTCCCATTAACTTGATTTACCACGAGGAGGGAGTCACACTTAGCTTCGATCACCTCGGCCCCAAGGCTTTTAGCCAATTCAAGACCTGCAATCATGGCCTCATACTCAGTCTCATTGTTAGTCAATTTCACAGTTCTAATAGACTGTCTAATTACATTCCATGTAAGTGGTTTCAATACGATCCCGAGCCCGGATACCTTCCCGTTCGAGGCACCATCTGTGAAAAGGGTCCAGATTCCTGAAGTGATCCCAGAGGTTAATAGTAGTTCTCCTTCGACTTCAGGTACTAAGTCTAGCATAAAGTCAGACACGAAGTCTGCTAAAATCTTAGATTTTATGGCGGTTCAGGGTCGATACTCGATATCGTTCCCACTAATTTCCAGTGCTCAATTAACCAACCAGCCCGAGATCTTGGGCTTGTGCATGATGTTCCTTAGTGGGTAAGAAGGAACGACACATATAGGGTGGCATTGAACATGTGGCTTTAGCTTCCTAGAGGATCTTAGCAAAGCGAGCGTTAATATCTCCCGGTGAGGATATCATGATTATTCGCCCTTGCCTAGAGTTCTACTGACATAGTAAATAGGGAATTGCATACCTTGTTCCTCGGAAACCTCCAATTAGAGGTACAATAGTTCGTATGCCTTCAGAGTGTGCAATAGGGGCGGACTCGATAGGAACCATTTGAGTTCTTCCAAAGCTTGTTGGCATCCTGAGGTCCAGGAGAAATTGTTCTTTTTTTTTAATAGTGTGAAGAATCGATGGCTTTTGTCAGAGGACCTCAAGATGAAATAGACTAGGGCAGCTATTTGCCTGGTCAGTCTTTAGACGACCTTGACGTTGTCAACCACGGTGATGTCCTCTATGGATTTGATGTTTTCGGGGTTGATCTCGATTCCTCAATACATGAACTCGAGGAATTTTCTTGATCCGACCCCGAATGCGAAATTTTTTTGGTTCAGCTTCTTATTGTATTTTTCCAGTATGTCTAAGGTCTCTTGCAAATGTTTCAAATGGTCCTCTACTCACAGGGACTTGACTAACATGTTGTCAATATAAACTTTTGTTGATTTTCCTATATGTTCTTCGAACATCCAATTTACTAGGCGTTGATAGGTGGCACCAGCATTCTTTAGTCCAAATGGCATTGCATTATAACAGTAGGTGCCAACTTTAGTGACGAAAGAAGTCTTTTCTTGATCTTCCAAGTCCATCCGAATTTGGTTGTACCCGAAATGGGCATCGAGAAAACTGAGCATCCCATGCCCGACAGTCGCGTTGATCATCTGATCGATGTTAAGCAAGGGGAAATAATCTTTAGGTCATGCCTTGTTTAGATCTTTGTAATCTGCACACATTCTTAGCTTATTCCCTTTTTTAGGTACTACCACTACGTTAGCTAACCAATCTGGGTATTTAACCTCCCGGATGGAGCCTATTTTAAGGAGTTTGGATACCTCGTCCTTGATGAATGCATGACTTGACCTCGGACTGTGACCTCTTCTTCTATTTAACTGGATGGAACTTCGGGTCTAAACTCATCTTATGAGTGGTTACCTCCGGTGGGGTCCCTGTCATACCAAAATGGGACCAAGCATAACAATCTATGTTAGCTTTAAGAAAATCAATGAGTTTTTTCCTTAGCTCGGGGGTTAAAACCGTGCCCAGGTATACCTTTAGATACGGTAGGTGTTCAATTAGTATGACTTTCTCCAACTCCTCAATCATCGATTTGGTAGCGTCGGTGTCATCAGGAGCTATGAACGATCTTGGGACTCCATAATCCTCCTCCTCATCTATTCCTCGTTTATTCAGTTTGTCTGAGACCGGCATCAGTGATTACTATTTAGTTTCTTCCTTGGCCGGCTCCGCGTTCCTTGACGTCAAAACTACGGGAACCAGTATTACCTCGTCGACTGTGAACATATCCTTTGTAGCCGCCTGCTCTTCGTAAACTGTCTTCATTCCTCCCGATGTAGGGAATTTCAATGTCTGGTGCAAGGTCGAGGGTACCAACCTCATGTTGTGAACTCACGGCCTTCCAAATTGAATGTTATACCTCATGTCCCCTTCGATCACGTAAAACTTTGTCTCTGGGATCGTCCCGGCGATGTTCAACGGCAAGGTTATATCCCCTTAGTGGTTTCACATGACATGTTAAATCCGTTCAACACCCGGACTACCGGCACTATTTGGTTTTATAACCCCAACTGCTCTACGACCCTCGATTTGATGATGTTTCCCGAGCTACCTGGACCAATCAACAAACGTTGAATTCGAGATTTATTGACAAGCACGGATATTACCAGTGCATCATGGTGAGGTTTTAAGATGACCTCGTCATCCTCTTCACTGAACTAAACGGTTCCCTCCAGGACATAATCTCGGGTGCGTTTTTCTCTTTTGATAGATACTTTAGTGCACTTTATCATCAGACCTTGGGGGACATAGACTCCTCCAATGATCATGTTGATGATGTTCTAGGCTCCTTTTGTTCGGTATGTTTGTTGGCGTCCCTGTTCCTGAAGTGGTTTTTGGCTCCATCACTAAAAAATTCTCGAAGGTGCCCGTTATTGAAGAATAGGGAAACTTCTTCTCTTAATTGTCGGCAATCCTCGGTCCAGTGGCCATGAGTTCCATGATACTTACACATCAAGTTAGGATCTCTTTCGGTAGGGTCGGACTGCAATGGTCGAGGCCACTTGGTTTCCTTGATACGCTTGATGGCCGATACGATGCTGGCAGCATCAACGTTGAAGTTATACTCTGATAATCTTGGCACTTCCCTACCCCCGAGCGGCCTATCGAAACCATTTTTTCTCATCAGACCTCAGCTACTGGGCCCTCGGTCGCCTCTCTTTTTGTTCCTTGTGAGGTGACACCCGGACCCATTTCCCCTTTGGTCAATGTTGTATGGTTGGTACCGATCACGGACCGGCCTTGGCTCATGATCGACGGCTCTCTTAGACCTGTCGTTGGCCTTGATAGGATAAACAGACCTAGAAGGGGCTCCGAGTTGGTCATCCTCAACTCTGATATTTGACTAGTACTTGTTGTGGACATCATTCCAAGTTACTAACGAGCGCAAAACACAACATGAAATTGATGCTCTCTAGCCGAAGATAGTATAGTTTATTGATCGTCTCCACAAGGATTGGATTTAAACAATGCTCAAGTAATTTCTAGCTTAACGTTATTCAGGATGATGAAAACTTGATTTGTAATGGTTATAAACTACGATTAACTACCAAAGTAAAGCAATTGACGATCTATTTCAACAAACCTGATATTAGCAAAGTCGGTTTCTTATCAATGTGCAGAACAAGGGTTTTGGCGTGATAGGTGCAAGGTTTTTATCCTGGATATGGTACTGTTATATTTCACTCTTGGGGTTCTATCAATTCTCACGAATTCAATAGGGGATTAGCTTATGCTTTCGATTCAGACTCCTCTCTCGATTAAATCTAAATCTTTCAAATAAACTAATGTGAAGTGAGGTGAAACTTACAAGAATCTATTGGTAAGAATGGTCTAATAGAAACTTATCTCAAATATTTCTCAATCTTAATTAAATAAGTAGATAACAAAGCTCTTTCGATTACTTTAAAGAAGTACAAAATAAATTAAGGCATGCATGCAACAATATTCAATATTATGCTCCTCTTCCGATTAAACAAGATAATGAATAAAATCACAACAAGACTTAAAGCTCTTCCAACAAATTCAAGTAATTAAGCAGTAATAAAATCCATAATCAACAACCAAGTCACCAAATCACGTCAAACCCTAAGGTAAACTACTCCATAATTATGGAGGAGATCATCACAAATATAATTAAAGAATAAGAAAACATCAATCTAACGCCAAACTCCCGTATTGAATTGATGGAAAGATGATGAAATCATGTGTCTTGTAGCCTCCAATGCTCTCTATAATCTTCCATGGTCAAAAAGGCCCTTCAAAAACGTGTTTCCAGTGTATTTATACAAAGTAGGAACGAACCCAGACGAAACTACCCTCTTTGAGCCGAAGTAGGAAAACCTACAAACTTTTTACACTTCATGTATCGCACAATGCTACGCAGGTTGCGTCGCATTAGTGCATTTTTCTTGGTTGTAAACTCTCTGAACTTAGCTTGTCTGATAAAATTTTGTACTAATTCCACGCACTATGCGTAGTATTAGTGTATTTTTCTGTCAGACCCAAAAACTACAGGTCTCTGAACTTCTCAAATTGCTGACGCACATTTGCACTGATGCGTCGCACTGTGCGACGCATGGTGTGAAGCATTAGTAAAAATGTCATAACCCTTGCGCTTTATTCCAACTTTTGTATGCAACACCGGTCCACGAGCCTTGGACATAATCCCGGTTTGATTTTGTGGATTTTACTTAGACTTCAAAGCTCCAATTAGTCGATTTGGCTCCATAACATCTTCTTAACTCGGATTATCTCCTAGAAAGCATAGAACACTTAATAAATGCAAATCACAATCATTTAAGCTCAAAGTGAAGTAATTAGAGTGCAGAATGTGGCTAAAACACGTGTTCCTAGCCTACTATCAACACCCCACACTTAAATCATTGATCGTCCTCGAGCAATCAAACTATACTTTACATAGAGACAACCTTTTCCTCAAACAACTTTCATAACCCATCATGTCAAGAATATTTAAAACAGACTAAGCACCCTACTGTAATATATTAGCCTCAAGACTCGACTCAAAAGTACCACGCATTTTTCACAACCTGCTCGCTTACTTTAACACAGAGTTCAAAGACTTTAACCTTCACAAATCATGTTCCCTCGCACAAACAATATAGAGTAGTCCCACATATAACAAAGTTGAATAACGATTAGGAACTCAAGATAAAAATAATTAACGCACTCTCAGAAATAAAATTCATGTGCCACAGAAGACGTACCATAGGCTTGTCTGTGGTTTAATACTCTACTAATTGAGCTCATTAGGTCTAGAATCAAGTAGGACTTTATTTTGGTTGTAGTGTAGGTTGCGGGACGGGTAAGATACATATGAATATAGTGACTACACCTCCCTGAGCACTTTAATACATACATTTCATAATTTAAATCCCACACCTATTTTGAACGAAACCTCAACCTTCACAACATTAAAATCCCAATATCTTTAAGCACAAACAAGACGAGAACTACCACAAGCAAGGGATCACTTTTTTTCTTTTCTAACACACTCTTTTTTCTTATTTTCAGAGTTTTGATTGATTTTTTTCTCTTTTTTTTCAATTCCTTACATGTGGTTCTCGTAATTTTTCAAACAATTAACCTTTCTCCTTTTTCAACAGTTCCATCAAAAACCCGACCATACCTCCACTTAGCTTTTACAAGCTCATACAAACTCAAGTGCTCATGAAAGGTTAAAGTTTCAAACAAATAGACAATTCAAACAAATGGGTCAAGCTTGTAGTGTGGTTGCCAAAGAAACAAGAATACAGGCTCAACAAGGCTAACTAAGATATCCATTAATTAGGTGGGTAAAAAAATGTAATTGGCTCAACAAAGAAATACCTATAGCACTTTCTAGACTGAACAAGACTACTATTTCGCTTTGCAAACACACGGGCAAGTTCTAGACATCAACTTACTTGCACATAATATCAACAACCTCACATACACATGGCACATAACTCACTTAGGACCGGATATATCCTGGATCTCTAGTCAAATCAGTTAAGCAGAGTCACAATCAAACAATTTAAGGTACCTATCCATGAGTCAAGAACTAAGCCTAGGCATCACAATTAAGGCACTCACTAGTCTCAAGGCACAACAACGACAAGAAAAGTCATCTACATTTAATACATAGCACAAGACTTCACTATTCCTAATAAAAGAAAAAATAACTACACCTGGTTCAATAAACCTTTAAAAAAGAACCGCGGCACAAAGAAAAACCAAGGGAGAGTTGTTACACTGCCTAAAAAAATATTTTTTCTTTGAATTTGATCCCTCAAGAAGACAGTCGAGGAAATCCATCGTCGGGAAAAGTCAAAAAAAAATTCAATCAAAAGAAACGGAAACAAACACACATATACATATTTACATCCTCACCCCACACTTTAAATTGTGGCATGTTCCCATGACACACAAATAAAAAGCAAGAGGTAAAGAAAACTCCCCTAAATTTTTTCCACTTTCGGGAACTTATGAACTACACCCTTAATTCTGAAGTCATTTCTTTCTTTCGCTCCTTGGGATAGCCAAAATCTTCTGAGGATGTCTGCAAGACCCGCTCTTTTCTTTCTTTCTTAGCCTCTTTTTGAGTGCTGAATTATTCTTGCACGATGATTCTCAATGTGTTTCTGCATTCTTTTAAAGGATCACTACATGCATATTCTTGTAAATCCCCAAAATTAAAATCCACCTAATTTATGTTAGAATAAGAAAACAAAGAAGAAATGTCATGTGAATATTCCTATGGTATGTCCAAGATCACTTGTTCCTCATTCTCTTCTACTAAAGGTTGTAAATACGGGTAGGTGGATGGGGGTTTGAGCTCTTCTTTTATGACTTCACAATCAACCAAAGCCTCGTCTTCAATTAACTCAAAGTCCTTTTGCGAAGTGGCCAATTCTCTCTGTGGATGCTCATCCTCTTGGGTAGGCTCATTCTCACTAGGTATCCCCTCCATATATTCTCCATTACAATGCAATGAGCTTTCTGAAAGTATACTTACTAATTGACTCACTCGCGTTGTTAGGTTCTTAATGGCTTCATCATTTTGTAAAAATCTTTTTTCAACACTATTCATGAACTTATACATAAGCTTTTCTAAATTACCATTCTTCTCTTGAGGTAGTTGTCTCACTTCGCTTTCATTCCAGTCATAATAAGGTTATTCATCCCAACCAGAGTTAAGATTGTGCTTATATGGAACCTCATACATGTACGGACGAGAAATAGAGTGAGACTGTTCAAAAGACGAACCATAGGAAGAATACTTACTTGCTTGACGGTCAACCCATAGATGATTTTCACTACATTTAAAACAAATAGCAGACTTGTAATAATGTTCACCTCCTAACTCTTCAACCATTTATTAGGCTGATTGTGATCCATCGCCACTTCAAGCTTTCTCTCTAACACTTGTCAGGTACTACAAAAGAAATCTTAAATACAAGTTAACTAAAAATAAAAAAAAATTAAATAAAAAAATAATAAGAGAAAAACAGTAATTCCCGAATTGGGACCAACAATTATTTTGGACACTATTAATTACAAATCTCCGGCAACGGTGCCAAAATTTGACGAGTGCAAAACACAACACAAAATTATTGACCGCTAGTCAAAGATAGTATAGTTAATTATCATCTCCATGGGGATTGGATTTAAACAATGTTTGCATAATCTTCAGTTGATTACTATTCAGAAAAATTATCACTTAATTTGATGACTATTACTATGATTAACTACTAAAAATTAAGAAATTAGCAATTGATCACAGAAGACAACAAATGAGCAACGAAGAAATATCAATGAGAGAAATGAGGGTAATTGACTAGATAAGTGCAAGATAACTGACTCAAGTTCAACTTATTGAGTTAGTTCACTCTATAATACGATTGATTCTCACGAATTCAACTGATAATCAGATTACACTTGAAGTTAATATTCCTCTTTCGATTAAACGTTAATTTCAGTAATTAATCCAATTGAATCACTGTAAAAAATTGCAACAATGAAATGATGGTTATGATCTAAAAGGTAACTTCTCACGAATATTTCCCTATTTTCTAGTTCGATTAACAATTCAATAGGCTCTTTCGGTTACCTATTTGAATCACGAATTTAAACTAGAGCATAAGATGCAAAGCAATTTCAATATCAAGCTACTCCTTCGATCAAGCACAATAAAAAATAACTCCACAATACGAATTAAAACTCCAACAATTATCAAGAATCGAATCCCTAATCAAGTTATCAAAACACCATATTTTTCAACACACTAATAAAAATTACACCATAGAAATGGAATAGGTCATCTCAATAAGGTTTAAGAACAAAGAAAACATCAAAAAAAACTTTACGGTACACTATCTCGTATTGCACCAATTGTTGGCAAGAGAATTGATGAAATATTGTATCTTCAAGCCGTGGTAGCTCTCTTATACTCTCATACGTCAAATCTCCTTCAAAACTTATGTTTACAATGTATTTATACTGAGTATGGGCGGATCTGGACCAAAATTCCCTCTCTAAGCCAACTGGGATAACTGGACAAAAAATTTCACAGGCGCGTCACACTGGACGATGCACCATGCATCGCACTAATCGAGATGTACAGAGCCCTTGCAAATTTATATTCTTCTTCTATTATCTGTTGTCGCGCCGTACAATGCGACGCACTAAGCGTCGCACAAATTCTTTTGTTGTTTCGACTTTCGTTGCTGACAGGTAAGTTCTTCACATCCTTGTTCTTTATTTTTTTCTTCTTCTTTCTTTGACAAAAAGGGAAAATATTGTTAATACTAGGTAGATATTACATGGGGACTAGTGTTAGTGTCCCTAAGGTTCCTAATAACACAGGCATTACCCAGTTGTGCTAAACTATTACAAGTACTAGAGGAAACTTTCTTAGATATTACATGACCATATTTGTGCCTTTGTAGTCTAACAAAAACAAATTTTGGCGCCTCTGATAGGATGTGAAGTTGGTTGATTGTTAAGTTTTTACTTCCATGTTTAGCCAAAAGGTGCGCCACTTCGTTGCATTAACAAAAGCTATGGTGAAGTTCTGGATTCCCACACTTCCTTATCAAGTACTACAATCAGAGAGAATGTTAGTGAAAGTCGGTTAATCATTTTGTAACAAGTGTAGGATTTCTGTAGAATCGGTTTCTACTTCCAATGGGAGTGTACTCCTTTGGTAGGCCACCTGAAGGCCAGAGTGAAGAGCAAGGAGTTCCATGTGTGTATGGTTGTGACCATAAGTTTCTTCATAAACCCAACTACACAGTTGCCTTGATCATCTCTAATCGCTCCTCTTACGCCTCCTTGAGTGTCACTGATTTTGAAAGCGCCATCGATGTTGAGCTTAAATCGGCCAGCTGCAGGTGGATACCATTTGATATGGATGGAGCGAAGATGTACCGTGCTCGTGACTTTATTAGCTATAAGGGTGAATTCTTGCGCATGCATTAACACAATATGGATGTGAATTGGGTTTGAACGGTTTTTGAAGATATTATGGTTCCTGTTTAGCCAAATATGTCATAGTGCAAAAGGAAAAAAGAGGATCCAGGTTACTTGGGAAAAGTGGATTTGTGCGTTGATGTTTTTCATGATTAAAAGCCGGTGGTCATCGCGGGAGGGAAGTTTGTTCAAATCTATCCCTATAGAATTCCATAAAAGAAGGGCAATGGGGCATTAGATAAAGATATGTTTGGCTGATTCGTTCCCGTTTTTACACACTGGACAAATAGCATTGTCAATAATTCCCAGTTGTAGGTAGGTACGAGTAGGAATTTTGTCGTGAAGACATTTACAAAGGAAGAATTTGATTTATTAAGGGTGTGAAGCTTCAAGATCCATTGGAAGGAGTGTCTTGTTATAGAAGCTTGTAGACTGAATTAATAGTGAATATTCCACTAGTGTTAAGTGCCCAGATAGGGGTGTTTGTTCAATTAGGAGTAGTTGGGAAATGGATGGACATGATCTTGTTTTTAATGTCCTCTGGAATTTCAAAGGAGATGTTAGATCAGTTCCAATTATTATCTTGGCGTAGAGACTCGACTTCAGAATTGAGATTTGAGTGGTTTAATGGCCCGTAGATAATGGAGCGTAGGTTGTTTGAGTGAGGAATCCATTGTGAATTCCATAGATCAATATGATTGGTGTTTCCTACTACCCAGGCTAAACTTTGGAAGCAAATGTCCCAGCCACGGAGAACATTATACCAAATAAAGAAGTTTTTGTGGGAACAATTGCTTTTACCATATTTGGTGATAAGAGAGGTAGCCCAAAGGGAGTTTGGCTTCATATAGAGTCTCCATGAGAGGCTGGCTAAAGAAGTTGTATTTATTTGGAAAACATGTCTAAGTCCAAGACCTCCTTGAGCTTTAGGACGAGTGATAGTTTTCCAGCTAAGGTTGTGGAGTTTTTTACGGCTATAGTAGAGCCCCATATAAAATCTCGCTGGATTTTTTCTATTTTATTAAGGGTTTCGTGGGGAGTTAAATATATTGCATGAAGTGGTTACGAATAGTGTTCAAAGTTTCTATAGCAAGGTTCATTCTTCCCCATGGGGTAAGAAAGTTGGTTTTCCATCCCGAAAGTTTGCTTCGCATGTTTTCGATAATGTATTGGACGTCAGAAGCTTTTGGCCTCTTATTTAATATAGGAAAACCTAAATATTTACCAAAAGTGTCAGTAGGATTGATATTAAATTGGGAAGTAATGGCTTCAATGATAGAATTATTACAGTTTTTGGAGAAGAGAATTTTAGACTTGGAGATATTGATCTTTTGTCCAGCGAGAGAGCAGAAGCGGGTAAGGCAATGATGAATTGAGTTAGCAGACTCAGTATTGGCATTTAACATAAGTGTGAGATCGTCTGCAAAGAAGAGATGTGATAGTTGGGGACCAGTGAGGCATAATTTTATGGGGTCCTAAAGGACAACATCGACTTGGTGGTTAATATAGACTGATAGAATTTCCATGCATAGAATAAAGATGTAAGAGGACATGGGATCTCCTTGCTGGATGCCCCTAGTAGGAGCAACAAAGTTAGTTTTGGCTCCATTAACAAGTATTGTGATGGTGCTAGTAGATATACAGCTCACAATTAATCTAGTGATGTTTGGAGGGAATTTGAAGAATTTCAAGGCACGATAGACAAAGGACAATTCAAGTAGGTCAAAGTCTTTTTCAACGTCCATTTTAAGGATGAATTTACCTCTAGAGCCTTTAAGTTTTTGAATATGAATAATGATTTTTTGGATGATGATAGCATTGTCACACGCTCTACGCCCTTTAAGAAAGATAGCTTGGCAAGGACTAATGATTTTTTCTAGTAGGGGATTAATACAGTTGACATTAATCTTTGTAATGATCTTGTAAATAGTATTGAAAAGTCCAATAGGCCAAACAATTTGGAATCGTTAGCATTATGGAACTTGGGGATGAGGCATAAGTAGGTTTTATTAATATAGTTAGGAATTGATTGGGTCCTAAGTATTTCATGACAAAGCTTTGTAATTGAGGACCCTACAATATTCCAATTTTTTTTGTAAAAGAAAGGATGGAATCCATCCGGACCTGGAGACGTAAAGTGCTTAAATGAGAATAAAGCAGATATAATTTCTTGGTCATCTAGAGGTCTATCTAGATCAGAAAGGTTAGTAATGTTAAAACTTATAGGACTCTTGTTGATATCTTGCCAATTAGTGGAGATATGGCTGGTAGAAAAAGCAGACTCGAAGTAAGAAAGAGTGTGGTCCATAAGTCTATCTTGATCCATGATCCAGTTGTCGTCATCATCTTTAAAGAAGGAAATTATATTTTTCCTACGTCTATTAATAACTGAGAGATGAAAAAATTTGGTGTTGGCATCTCTCTCGTTTAACTGATTAATACGGGATCGGAGTTTCTAGTAGTCCTTCTCAATTTTAAGGAGGGTATTGTATTCAAGTGAGAGGCTCTGTTCCGGGTTTTGGAAAAAAATACTAGTAGGGTATTGATGAGATTGTTGGATATTGTTAAGTCTATCTAGGAGTTTTTCTTTTTATAAAAAATATCCCCAAACGTATTCTTACTCCAATTGATAACATTAAGTTGGAAAAATTGAGTGGTTTCCACGAATTCCTTACCTACCAACTATTATAACAATAGAGGTAAAATCGAGGTAAGTGCACCAATAGGATTCTAAACTGAATGGTCGATCTATAGGTCTGTTAAGTGGTTGGGTGAGATTAATAAGGAGCGGGTTATGGTCAGAATATGTTTTTGGGAGGTGCAATACTGAGGCCTAGGGGTACTGTTGTAGCCATGCATCATTGGCAAAACAACGACCAAGCCTTTCCAATATTAAGCCATGGCTTCTCCTTCTATGATTTGACCAAGTGTAACGACTGCCCTTAAATCCTAGGTCAATGAGATTATAGTAATTAATAGAGGCCCAAAGCTTAGAGGATCTAGTTTTATTTAGCGGTCTACCACCCCATTTCTCTTCATGACTCATAATGTGCCGGTACTTCGATCATGTCAGAGAAGTTAAAGTTATCTTGTAGAATAGTATGACTTTCCATCCTAGTTTCTAGAATTGCGACCATGCAGGGATGATATGTGTTAATTAATTCCCTGAAGTTACACCTGAAATTGTCATTATTGGCTCCCCTAATATTCCAGATGACTTTTTGACTCTGTAATGGAGGAAGTTGGCTACCTCTCAATGAAGGACACATCACTAGTGCATATTTTGCTATCGCAGTGATGAGTGGTGGACGGATGTGTAGGGAGCACTTGTAGAGGGCTACGAGGTAGCAGTGTATTTGTTTTTTGTCCTCCAATTCTAGGAATAGCATAAGGGCTTCTCCTTGCAGACTTGAGATTTCTGTGAACGAGGTTATATGCGCCTCCATTTCTCCTTGTTCTTGTGGATGAGGAGGTTGTGGATTGTCCATCTGCATGGTCATCTGGGGTGTTTGTAGAGCTTGGGTTTGTTGAGGTTTCCATGGGAAGAACAAAGGATTTGTGTTGATTATCTCATGTGGAGTAAAGAAGGGTAGGTCGTAACTTGATTCATGTTTAGGAGAGGGTTGAAGTGATGTGGTAGTGTCCATTGGGCATGCATGTTGTAAAAGAGAGTTGGGGCTACTGCCGGGGCTAAAGGGTCTAGAACATTGGCCATCCACATGTGATTCATGTAGTTGTCCATTTCTAGTCTCATTCCCTCGGTTATCAGTTGTGCAAGGAAGTTTTGGTTTTGGATGATGAAAATTATCTTCTGCCCATTGATCCTCAGGTTGAGAAACACTGCATGTCTTTGCAGGCCCTGCTCGATCCACGATAGAGGTGGTTGAGAAGGTGGGATTGTTTGAGTTGCATACAGTGGGATGTTGGGTGGAAATAATGGGGGAAGTAGTGATGGAAACATAGGAGGAGGAGGTGTCGGGTTGTCCATTTGAGGGGTTTTGAGTTAGCCGGTGATCTAGAGGACTAGTCGATTTGATCTCCTATTTAGGGGAATTAATAAGCCTGGCATTATGAGATGAGGGAAGTGCGTGAGGATTAGGGTATGATTGGGACTCAGTATGGATAAATTTGGTTTGCATGGAAGAAATAATATGCGTGTGTGTAGGGTTAACTTCCATAGTATCAACTTGAATGTGCACTTGTCCAATAGGATTTTCCAAGTGTTGAATGCATTCATTGGGTGGAATGGGTATGTTGGCGGCGTAGGTGGTTTTATGGTCTCTAGAGGAGGTTTATTACTAATAAGTGAGTATCCATTACTGGTAGTAGGGGATAATATCATTACATCACTGTTAGGGCCCATTGGTGGGGAAATATCAGCCTTAGCCACGTTTATGCCACGTGGCGTAGCAATAGGAGTTTTCCTTTGGAATTAATGAAGGCAAGGGTGAGTGGGCGCGCGTGGCAGAAGCAACGATTGGAGTTCCCTGGGGATAATCATAATAATCTTCTCGCATGGGAATGTTCGAAAATTTATTGTGTGTTTGGATTTTGAACGGTTGGTGATGTATGACATGAGAATCTTTGTTATTAATGGGATCACTATTAAGGCTAAGACTCTGAGAAGAAGTAATTGCTTTAGGTTTGAAATTTAACTTTTGGGTAGTAATGTACTTACCTGATGTTGTCTCATAAATCATAACATTAATACCTTCATTAATAGGTGTGGTAGGTTGATCCTTATTCACTCTTTTTTCTTGGTTATGCCTACGCAAAGGACACTTCTTTTTCTTTGGAAAGGACATTGTAAGTCATTCCTCGCTGGAGTCCTTGTTGTCTAGTATTTTGGATGGAGAGGATGAACCTTCTATGTGGTCGGTGGGGATTTGTTTTCCCTTCTTGAGTAGGTTTGGGCATTGTTGTTAAGAGTGACCAATTTTACCGTATCTTTTACACAGTAGGTATTCACTTTCATACAGGCACTGGATTATTTTTTTCGCCATGATGGCTAGACTCAACGTCATCGTTCAAGTGGACAGACTGAGAATTTAACATTTTTAAGCTGACCTAAAATTAAGACTTTAAAAAACAAGTGTAAAATAGAGTGTGTTATGGAGATTTGTATCAAATCGTCACTATTATCCTTAGCCCCATGGTGGGTGCCACACCCTTATAACGGATAACAATTAAATTTGTACACAGATTTAAGGATATGTGGATTGATTCAACACAAATAATCAAGAATATTAGATAAATGAGTTAAAGACGAAATGAATAATCAAACTAAATGTAATGTTACGGCCAGCTCGAACGTAGGTTGAATAATGGTTTTGCCCTCGATCGGACCCTTAGTTAGAAGACAATTGTGAATGAAGAACGAACAATGAAGTGAGAACTTTACAATAACTAGAAAGCAGAAAAATGAATTTGTATTGCCTTGGTTTTTGTGTTACAATGTTTGTTACCAAAGAAAAGCTCCCCCCCTCCCTCCCTCCCTCCCTCCCCCCATATAGTAGGAGAGTTTTTACCCCTAGTACAAATCTAAAAAAGATAAAAATCTTCCTTTCTCATTAATTACTGATCCGTAACCGCCATCGAGCGAGATTCATGCCGTGATATCCGGTTGGTTGTGAATATCACGACCCTCTATCTGTCGTGTATAACTGTTCATTGTGCTTTCCCAAGTCTTAGAACTCGTTCCGAGTCCGGTGAGTCATTTTATCAGGTCCGATGGCGAGCACTTTGTTCACTTTTCACGGGCCTCGACAAAGAGTTCCCAGCTTTAATTTTGATCTCACGTGTTCATGTCCTCACTTCGTTTTATTCACCGAAAAATCGGGGTGTGCGTTATTCCCGATTTCGCCCGTATACACACTCATTCTTTCCTCTTCCAAAACGGAACCCCCCACTTAAGACCTCATATCACTTAAAGTTAACTGAATGTCTTTATAAATACATATAAAACCACTAATAAGAAATTATTAAATATTTGAATATGATATTATTTTCTTTTTTCTAAATCTCCGAAATATTCTCGGAGTTGTTCCTCCGAGAGCTAACATATGACTGTTCGAAAATGGACCCATAGATATGGGTAACCCAATGGATTGTTTTAAAAGTTGCCAACATTATTTGGACCACTATAACAAGTCTACTACTAGTAGGAGTAGTACTGAATTCAAATCTACCCTAAACCCAAATGCAACTAACCCCAGTGGTATATCTTCAATCGTACAATTTACTAGGTATTGTCTATTTTCTGCTGTCGGTTGATCAACTTGAGAAGGCTGTTTCTCTGATTTTCCTAATTTACCTCACATAAGAATTTGGAGAGACATAACCCTTGACAGGAGGAGGTCGAGAATTAAGACAGATTACTAGAAAGCAGTTGAGGGTCTTTCCTTTCATACCAATAGTGATAATGTTATTCTCGTATTTACATAATTTTAAAGTTTCATTACCACTTGATGTTACTTATAATTCGGTTTACCATTATTTTGTTGTTCTTTTCTATGACTTTCTCACTTATGTATGTCTTCTTCTATACAGCTGTAATTATGCGTGTTCGTTTTGAATCAAGGATTTATCGGGAATAACATCTCTACATACATAAGATAGGAGTAGGATTGCGTACTCACTACAATCCCCAGACTCGTACATTGTCATTGTTATTGTGTAAGAAATTGGAGAGTAAGAGCAATGTTAAGTATAAAAGATAACATAATTCGATGATGAAGACACCTACCTAACAAAGATTTATGACTTAAACTTTCGCCTTTATTTTGTGGTCCAAAATATATGATTTTTTCAGATTTCAAATATAAATTAATTATTTTTTTCCTACATTGCTCATGGAGTAAATAGTGTTAGAATATGTGTCAAGAGTATTTATGTGAAGATATAGTAAAGTTAATATGGTCAATTTTATTTTTTATTACTATTGAAAGGTCGATTTTTTAATCTGTATGAAAACAACCAAAAAATCGAAGGGAGTAACTTTTATACATCGATTATACAAAAAGAAGTTTATAATTACCAGGTCATTTTTTGGGGGCAATTAAAGGTAACTATCTATAATAAATGAAGTTGGTAACTTGGAAATTAACGTAAGCGGTATTCAATAATTTATGTTCAAAAGTAAAAATGCCAATAACCTTCGGAACATAAATTATTGAATACCGCTTTACATTAATTTTAGAGAAATAACCACCTAGGAATAATAAGCAAATAATTATGAGAAATAACCACCTAGGAATAACTTTGAGATGATTTCAAGTCACGTTTTAAGTCATCTTCGACGTAAATCATAATTAGAGACCTAATTAATGTCTTTAAGTCGTTAGTAAATTGAACTTTGATCAATTTGAGCTCCCTTACCTTTTAACTTGTTTCCAGATTGGGAAATGACGACAGTGAGTGGCACTTCCAAGAATGAGAAAATGACATTGTACAGACGTTCTCAAAATAATAGTCGAAAATTGCAAATTTAATACAATTTTTCAGCTATTGAATGTAAATAATTTTTGGCGCGGGCTAAAAGTGATAATTTCAGAAGAATGAACATGTCTGGCCCAAGTAGTTGACCTAACTTATTTTTTATTTTTTTTATTTATCTGGGGTTCGTCTCAAACTACAAATTAACAACTGCACTAAAAAATTACTCAGCAATTTGTTTCTACCAAAATTCCTTCCTCAGAGATATAACTTCGGGACAAAAACAAAATAAGAATAAAAATAAGGTGTCAATTTTATTTCCCAAAAATAACATGACAAAGCTCAATGATTATATAGTTTTCAATTGTTTGTAAGTTGCATTGGTATGAAAAGTCAGAGGTAAAAGAAGACTTTCAGTTGGGTGCATTTGGTAATATGAATGCATCATTCTGCTACTGATAATGAGTAGGAATTTATTAAATTCCTTCTCATGCACAAAATTAAGCACTCATCGACGAAAGATCATCATTGCATTATTACACCAAGAAATTTCCAGTTTATTGAGTAGAAATTTGGTCACTTTCGCATCATGGATTTTCTTCAAATTTAATTAAGTATATTTTATGAAACAGCCAATAATACTTGTATTTACATGTGTCGTCTACGTCACGTCCCTGGAGAGGGCGGCCCTTCTTTAAATTCTGTATGAATATAAAATACTTTATGTACTGGGATTACTTTTTATGTGTTTCGAATATACGAGGATATATAACCAAGTTGGAAATTACATTCACTTCCAAGTTATAAATTAGTATTTTTGGTTTGATGGAAGTGGTTTCTCAAAAAATATTTTTCACGAGAAAGTCATTTTCCAGTGTTCAATTACTAAAATATTTTTGTCTAAAGTGAAAAAAAAATGATTTCCTTAAATCGAGGACGGAAGTTATATCTTTTCTTATAATGTAATTATCTTAACTACTAACTTAATACTACTTGCTTCAACTAATACTTAGATATTTTTATTAGCATTTAGTACTAAAAATTCGATTAAAATACTTTGTAATTTGTTAATTATTTATCATTAATCTTTAATATATATTTTTCAAAAAAGAATTCTCCTTCGCTAACTAAACACTAGAAAATATTTTCCATCGAACATGACTTTTGTCATACCACATACACTGGAGTAGTTTTCCTCAGTTGGGACTTGAGATAGTTCACAAGTCACACAATTAAATAAGTGATCTCTTTCGCTCGTAACGAAATCAAGGTTGATGATAAAGTCAGCGTTACTTAACTTCAATTTTACTTTATGGACATTTTCCTTCCTCCCTTTTCTAGTGTGACAAGAAGAATGACCTCAGATTAATTTTCTGTATCATTAATTCCTTTTATGCTTTACATTTGAAGAAAAAAGAGTTTAAACTTTTATCTATGATAGTGTAAAAGATTTTTACAAATGGTGCAGTTGATTATAGTACATCGTCTATATATTCTTTACACTATCACTCGATATGAATATATAAATGACACTACAGAGATTAAATGGGCTCGGGCCTTTAATCTCGAAACCTTAGTACAAAGTACCTTTGAGTAGAAATGGCATGGGCTAGCCACTTTTTAATGTGGTATTTAATTTTTATCTAGCATTTTTAATTCTGAGCAAAAATAGCCACGGCTTTATTAGAATCAATATAAAAAGACGATTTTACCTTTTCTTCATGAGTATTGTGTAAATATTAAGGATATTTTGTCATTAATATTTACACAGCACTTATGAAGTTAAGGACATGTTATACTAAAGCTTAACAACAGAAGGTAATATTTACACAGCACTCATGAAGTTAAGGGCATCATATCCTTAATATTTACACAACACTCATGAAGTTAAGGACATTATGTCCTTGACGTTTACACTGCATACAGGAAGTTAAGGACGTCATAACCTTAACATTTACACTGCACATATGAAGTTAAGGATATGATGTCCTAAAGTTTAATAACAGAAGTTGCAAATACAGTACATTTTGTCCTTAATATTTACACAATACTTATGAAGTTAAGGACACTATGTCCTTGCTATTTACACAACACTCATGAAGTTAAGGACACCATGTCCTTAACATTTACATTGCACATATGAAGTTAAGGACAGGATGTCCTAAAGTTTAAAACAGAAGGTGCTAATTCAGTTTGTCCTTAATATTTACACAGCACTCATGAAATTAAGGACACCATGTCTAGCACAGGGTTATTTTTGTCTGTGTGGTAAAAGTTTATTAAAGCACTTGCTAAAGAGTATATACATTGTAAACAGTGGCTTAAAAATAAATACAGCTCTAATTAGTGGCTAACTGCGCATTCTCCCTACCTTTGATTATCTGGACTCATTCGGGCTACCCTATTGAGGTCCATTTATGAAGTATCCAAATAATACAAGAACTTAGATAATATTGTGTGATCAGAAATGTTCAATTTTCTCTTAGAAAGCACATTTACAAGAGTTAAGAAAAAGGAAAAATTATTCGACACATCGCACATATACACTGTATTTATCATTAGTAGCTATACTTTCAGAGAATTACCATTCGTAACTGTATTTGAATTTTATAGCAAATTCACCTTTAGTACTGAAATCAGACATCAATTGTTTTGAACTAAAACAAGAGCACCCGCTTAGTAAGCGAAAGGTCTTGAGTTCAACTCTCAATGAAAACATTTGTATTTCGTCTTGGTTGAACGAATATAGTTGATACAAGTTGTATTCTCCGTGTACACCTTATTTTTTGTATTCGTCGCACGAACGAATACAGTAGACACAGACTGTATCCGTTATGCGTCTGAATAGAAGTGATATTAGTTGGTAATAATTAAACAATAGCTACGAATGGTAATTAAGCAAACTATAGTTCCTTATGATAATTAGGCTCTAAATTGTAGTGCTTTATAAAAATTCCTCTAAGAAAAATGTTAGAAACCTTTTAAAACTTGATCTTTTAACATCTCAAAGGATTAAGGCTAACAAGAAGACTCCCCATGAGAATCCTTGTCATCAACAGGAATAAGAGTATCAAAACTATCAGGAACTAGAAAGATAATCTATAGTCCCAACCCTCAGAGAAACAGCTCTTTTTTGGGAATTATTCTCGCATAATAGATGCTACAAACAACCATGAGGAACTAAAAAGAGAGCTTTTTTTCCAGATTAATCCTTAGAGAAAGTAGAAGAGAAGTGATCAATGGTGAAAGAAAGAAAACAAGGATAACTTTTTAGTTCATTCTAGTTGGTAAACTGCAATGAAAGGCATCAACACACTCCCCATCCAAAGCTTCCCATCTCTCTCCTCAACCTCACTTACAGCTCTAACAACTTTCCCTTCTCCATCTTCCAATATTTGTAGCAGCTTACCATCAGGGCTATACTTCACAACAATAGCGTGTAGCCGGCCTCCAATTTGCAAGAGGGACCGGAGCTTTACTGGGATCGGAAGCTTCAGCAAGAATAGACGAAGTTTCGGGTATATGGAATTTATATAGCTATAGATGGTGCGGCGACAGTGGATTGCTACCCAAAATTCACCTCTTTCATTTGCTCGGATATTGTCAGGATATCCTGGGAGGACTGCCATCACTTCCAAGGTCCCCGCTTTCTCGCCTTTCAGCCAGTACTTTTGTAACCTATGAAAGAACACGTAACATATTATCACAACCTCATTCCTCCTACTCATCATAGAATTTTAACAGAACCTATTATTGCCCCAAGAGAACTTATATAATCAGTGCTTGTTAATACTGAGAACTTTTAAGGTGAATTCAGCAACAAGATTCTTTGAGAAAGATAATTAAAAAAAGAACCTCAACATTTCAGAATTTGGATCTCAGAAGCCTATAAACCAAAATAGAGGTGTTCTTAAAACATCTATCAGCAAGTTGCATAATATACATATCTTCTGTCAGTATGTATTCTTATATAAAGATGCATGCATGTACGTTGGCATGCATGCGTAAACATCCAAGGAGTAGAAAACCTTTCCTAGAATAGGATAACATTGATTTTGTAGTGGCACTAGAACAAAAAGTTGATTGGAAAAGAGAACTTTCAGCTCAGAAGCTTCTACTATTTAAATCAACAAGAATAATGTCCTTAAATTTTCATGTTACTCTTACATCACAGGTGTGTGCATGAAATGTGTGCTGTATACTCCAGTGATTTTGTTTTTATGTCTTCGTGCATGTATCTTATTATTTGGCAATTATGTGTCTAGGAGATGTCTCTTCGAAAGTAAACAAAAGTTGCAACTATAGAACAGGAAAGAGAAACCTAAGTAACTTTTCCTACAGATCTTGAAGATACACCAAATCCTTTACAAATTCAAAAAAAAAAAAAAAAATTACTATGTATTGGGGCCTTATATGCCTATATATATAATACGGAAAAGGATCGAAAATACTCTTTTACTATTCGAAAATGTTTATTTATACCCTTCGTTATACTATTGGTTCACTAATGCCCGCGACGTCATAGAATTGGTGCGAAAGTATCCCTCTGCCGTTAGGACCCTCCACCATGGCAACATTATCCCATGTGGCCTGCCATATCGCTGTGGTGGATGCCACCTCATTGCACCTATTCCATTTTACCCCTCCCTACTTCTTCTTCCACTACCACCTCCTTCAAAAAACACCCACCCACCTAATTAAATACCTTCCATTAGAGGACAGGAAACTTTGATTTTGGTTAGATTACAAATCGTGTATTGTCATTAATCACAATCCAAGCCTTCTTTTCACTCCCTGTGGCATTTCAGTACCCATCCACCCTTTTTCCAAAGGTGGGTATTGGCCTTGGATTCAATTGGTCGCCCTTTTTAGTTGTATAAAGTTAAAAGGAATATGAAAACATCATTACTTATACTATAGTGAATAATCCTCTCTCCAGCAAATAAACAATAATCAGGGGTTGTTTGATAGGATTGAGAACTTATCTTTGAAGTTAGTATCAATAATTACTTTAAGCTTCTAATTTTCAAGAATTGACCCGTTAAATTATATAGTCTGAAACTTATGATGGAACATGAAAGAGAGAACTGGAAGCTATCCATTAAATGTATGTTACTTGGTAATATAAATTGTAACTTAAAAATTGAATATGAAAAAGTGATCTCCATTTATATTGGAACTATGGAACAGAAAACTTAACATATGGACTGCAGTGAAGAAAACCCCCGAGATGGACCAAATAACTCCAATATGTCACATTCAAATAGGAATTACAGTTCATCAGAGATGCTTCTTACAATATTTATTGACTCTCCTACTAAATTTAGTGCTAAATTCTAGTGGTTTTGACTTAAAATTTGAAATTTAATGTATTAGTTAAGTAATCTCATTTCTATATTTTTTAATCATAAGACATTCAGTTTCAACCGTTAGATAAGGTTACCAAATAATATGGACCTGGAGCTTGCTGTGTTTAAGAACTAACACATAACAATGGTCAGCTTCCCTTGGTGTTCTTTTACCTTCTTACTTTTCTCCTGTTTCTGTGTTTACATACATACATCTATCTAATATACCCGGGCCAACACACCTTTAATGAGAACTTAGGAAAGAAATGTTTGTTAGGTGGGTGGTTTTTTTTTTCCGAAAGAGGTGGTGGTGGAAGAAGTAGAGAGGGGTGCAATAAAATAGGTGCAATGAGGTGGCATGTCATGTGGCATCCACCTCAGCGATATGGCAGGCCACATGGGATAATGTTGCCATGATGGAGAGTCCTAACGGCAGAGGGGTACTTTTGCACCAATTCTATGACGTCGGGACTTTTGTGGACCAATAGTATAACGGAGGATATAAATAAATATTTTCGAATTTTAGAGGGATATTTCTGACCCTTTTCCGTATATAATAAGCATACCAACCCATCCGTCAACAAACGTACCTGCCCTTGGCACCTTCGCAGAATACAAAGAAGGAACCATCCTTGCTCAGTGATACACCATTTGGGAATTGGAGATTTCGGATAAGAACAGTGGTTTGTTTAGTACTAGGATTGTACTTCAGAACCCTCCCACTATCTTCTGCTGAGTAAACCAACAGCATAAAATTCCTAAGAAAGATGAGATGGGTATTAATATTCAAATCAAAGAAGTAACACGTGATACTTGTACAATGCTGTATTAAAACCTGAAGGAAATGATAGTAAATGGAAATGCAAACTCTTACCAGACCAGATATATACATCTTCGCTATATGTTAGCAAAGTGGGGTATTTATCACAAAGAACTGATAGCTAAGTTAGGTGCAATCATGCAACCAAATTAAATTCTACGCTTCTCACTGATCATCTATTAAGTCTCACCTCGCCGCAGCATCAACTTTCATTTTTCTGTCCTAGATGCAAATTGCAATGTCCTTAAAAGAAACCATTTTTCTCCCACTAAGATATCAAGTTCACCATGTGAAACATTAGGCCTTTAAATTTCTGAATAGCCCAATGCATTTATGACAAAGTCTCATTCTTGAGTTGCGGTCAAGGTTAACCATATAAAGAAATCTACACATAAAATGAAGAAACAGTAAATTCACAATCTACCTTCTTTGGTACTTAGTGCTGCTATCTGTAAAATAGATGTTTCCTTCATCATCAATGTCGAGGTCATTTGTGAATCCCAGAGGCACTCCTTCAGCCTCAGTTGTCAATGTTTCTGCTAGTCCACCTTCAGGCCCTACTTTCATCACCCCAAAATATGCATCGGCAATATACAAGTCACCAGTTGTCTTATCAAACCGTAACCCCAAAGGTCTACCACAGATGTGCTCATTTTTTAAGTAGCTCAGGGGTGATGGTTTTGGGTCACAAAGGCCAGACCTAAGAATTCAGATCACAGAATCCATTAGAAAGTCAAAAAGTTGAGCTAAAATCTCAATCATCTATGAGAGAAAAAAAATTACGTACAAAGAAAAATAAAAAGCAATTTGGAAACATTATAAGATGACATATGCAGCACAATTACCAAAGATAAACTTTATAAAGAGCAAAAGAAGCAATAACATCTTCTTCTTTTTTTATTGGTAATAACATCTTAAAATTTGATGTCGCCATATTAGCTAAGAACCTAACAATTTTAGCATGGAAGATCTGGCATGGTCATAAATCATAATTTCCTAGAATTCCAATCGGATAATTACAAGTTCAGAATATACCAGGATCATAAAACTTGAATTAAATGATTACACAAAGGAAAACAATATCAATTCCTCTGATACAGGTCAATTATCAAATTATAAATGAAAACTCTTCCTGCTAGGTCCAGGACTAAATAGTAATCATTTCTGTAGAGCAGGAACTTATGGTCCTTTAAACTTTCTTAACAATTTCAAGCTAGATAGAAAAAAGAAAAAAAAAACTGTAAAATATGCAGCTTTCCTTAAAAATGCATATCCTCTTATTAGAATCTGAAGATCATTTCCCGAATGTGCTTTCATACCATCCTGAAATTGACCGAAGCGAGATAGCTTTTGAAAATGGGATTGACTCCCATCTGATTCCGGTGCTTAACAATGCTAGCATAATATAACTAAGACCCTGCATCATGTTGAATTGGTTAGAGAATATTAATTACGTAGAGGCTTGGATTCCTGCAACTGATGCAACAGGCATATTCATCAAGCCATGTTATTATAGCTAGAATGACAATGTGGCTGATAGAGTCTGGATGATAAGACTGCAAACTGTGGGTTGACAGAACTTCTGGTTCTCGTTGGTCATACTTTGTGAATGTTCCGAGATAGTTAACAATCAAATGATATACTTTTTGGTGTACAATATCCAGAAAAATCTGCAATCATCCAAAGACTAGCTCAATACAAGCAAGATACGAGTCGAGTATTTATGCTCTTAGGTACTGCTTAAAGCGTCCTACATTCTGACAACATATGCTTGAGCAGAACTAGATGAGGTGATTCTATAGATAGTTTGTCACTCTTTTTATCTCTTGCTGGTACCATTATCTTAATCCATGGCTTTAAGATAAGCATTTGGATAAAGTCATTTGCATATTGCAATTTACATATGCTAGAGTAGCATTGACCTACTATTTCCCTACGTATTTCCTAAATTTTGTGAATGATTCGATTAGTAACTCTTTCAAGGCTGTCCGTCCCAACTTCCGAAAGTAAACCCTGTCTTCCATCTCGTGTCAAATGATCAAAACATTTTGTTGCCTCTCAAAGTTTGCCTCTTTGGAGGCTATTCACCAATTCAGCCCTGATTTCTTTTAAGTTAGTTTGCATGGAAGGTACCTTCAAGCATGCTCTCACCGGATCCTTATAGCTTAAGCTTCATGACGTCATATAGCAGTCTTGTTTGGACACAATGTTTGCTAGGACTAAGAAATATCCACTTTGCTTGGTCTATTAGTAAGTGAAAGGTACAATACCATAGGGGAGAAACAGTTGCTTCGTAGAGTGGTTCCGTAGCATAACTTTAGGTACTAACATTTAACTTGGACTTATGAGCAACATTATGGGGACCATCATGAGTTGGAGCTGTTACCCATAAAAAAGGAGCTCTTGCTGAATGTGTTAAAGACATTTTTTCTCCAAATACAGGATTCACTTCAGTTAAAACAACTTAAGTTCCCCTAGGACAAAAAGGAATGCTTAGGGAAAGTTGATTCTATTAGCTTCACCTTTAGTAACCACTTAACTGGTAGCTAGATGATATTATACAGAGTCATTCACAATCATCAAACTGTATAACTGTTCTTTCTAAGTACAGCAATCAAAAACCCTATCTTGCAAGACCAACCACCTCCCTCCCCAGACATTTATAGGAGTACTTTGTGAACTATTGCTGCCATTTTCACTCTCCATCACCAGTCCCATATGCCGTGAAAGAGAAAGTTACCATAGCTAATCCTGGATGCAATATTTTGCAAATAAAAACTTTACCATAAAATACAGCACTCTCTCTCAGTCTAAAGATCAAAGCTTTATTTCATTAATTGTTGTTATAGAGCATCTCAAGTTTGCATCAGAAATGAATCTCCATACCATAATTTGACTCAAAAAGAACAAACAAAACCTCCAACATAACAGACAAAATGTAAATTCAAAAGACACTCAAATTCAAACCTATATTCGTACTTTCTGCTTTTCTCATGATGAAAGAGCACCTCAGAGGTCAACACATATTACATAAAGCTATATTACACAATGAAAAACATAACTATTAAATCGAGGAAGAACTAATGACCGTTCTGTCTGCTTTCACCATGGGTAAAGCAACAAAGAATATCATCGTAATAAGGTGTGCATCATGCTCAAAAAATTGTTAAACCAACTGCTAATTAACCAGTGGCAGAGCCACATGTACTCAAGGGGTATCAACCGACACTCTCGTCGGAAAATTACACTGTGTAGCTGCGAAAAATATTCTTTTTATATGTATATGTGCTACAAATTGATACCCCTTGACTTCTTCATCGGTTTATATCTTTTAACCCCCTCTTAGTGAAAATCCTGGGTAAGTAACCATAACAAAGTGACGAGCAGTGAATGAAAAGGAAAGTTAAATGAGAAAAGGGCATCGGAAACACCCACAATCTGAGTCAACAAGCTAAAGTTTTAGCTAATAAAATTCGTTAAGCTCAATATTTCATCAGGAAAGCTGGTATCCTTGCAGATCAGTCAACATTTCTTTAATTTTTCCATAGACAAGTTCGGCCAGTAGGCTTAAAACTTAAAACTAATTATAAATGTTAGTTAAGAAACAGCATCTACATGTTGAAAATGTCATAATTTTTCAACATAAATTAGCACATTTCTTCAGGATCAAGAAAATGGTCATTAAAAAAACAAAGGCGTAATTACAACAACAGAAAGAAAAGCTACTGACCTATTAGCAGAGGTATAGGCAAAATCAGTCCATTTCTGTCCATCCCAAAACACAATTCTCCCATCAGCTATACCTGTGTAGGGTCCACGACCTTTTGGGTCAAATGCGATACTCTCCGGGCCCTGAATTTGGTTCAAAAACTTTATTTCTGATTTCTGAAGCAAGTTTTTGGTGTCCTTTTCTACTGGTATTTCAGACCATACTGGCGCTTCAACTTTGTAAGCCTTAAACTCTTTGGATTCAGAAATTGCACTCTGCTTTAAAGGGTCAAGCCCACAGTACAGTGCCACCAGAAGAAATATTCCGGCTAATACTACCGCCGGCTTCATTGCCGGAAAAGTTTGTGTCTATGATTTTTGGACTGTAAATTTTGGGGTAGGTTTAAAAATTTGTGTCTATGAGTGTGTAAAGTTTGCTACCAAACAACTTTCGGGGATTCTTGAATCTTGTGGGGCTTTTTTTTTCATGAGAAGGAAGAGTAGCTAAGCAGAGTAACTGCTCCCCTGCTACTGGAGTACAAAGTCCTCACGCTTCCATGCATTCTTACTTTTGATATATATTTTGTACCACTACAAAATAAAATTTAAAAAAAAAACTAAATTAAAACACCAGATTCTTTAAATTTTATTCACGTTAACAAAAGTATAAAATTATTTTTATAACATTAAGTAAGTATGAATATAATAATAAAGCCATGTAATTATTGTTGACTAAACTTTATACATGGAAGGGTAGTGTTGGACCAACCTAGAATCTAAAGTATTTCCTCGACACACATTCTGTCTTTTCACCTTAGTAGTCATGTCAAGTTATTTATTGTGTGACTTACACTCGTAATATATTAGATTTTAGAGGTATATAACATATATTGAATATTCTTGTCGAAGAATTTTTTTTACTTTTTTCAAGTTTGAACACGCTTAGATAAATTTCTAGCTTCGCCACTGCTTGGGTTATGGGTTCGAGCCGTAGAGTCACCGATAATTTCATTAAGGTAGACTACCTATATTACATCTCCTAGGAATGCGTTCTTCGAATCCTGCATCAATGCAAAATATTTTGTGCTCCGGATTATCCAAACTATATACAATCTAACTATACTTGCACCAAAAAAAAATGTAGATAGTTTCATGTAATTGAGGATTTCTGGAAATTCATATACAATTGTGAAATTAACGTTAGAAACAAAAAGAGAACTAAGAGTACTACGCAAGTAATTTTACATGAAAAGTTTCATTGAATTGAAAATTGTCGGCAAAGAAGAGGAAGTATAAAAAGAATCAATTATGAATATGTTACCTTCGCATCCTTTAAAATCAACTTGATACAATATGGTATTTCAGGCTGAAGCCATTAGAGATTTCTCTGAATAACTCTAACTTTTAAATTTCATTGCATCGAGTTACTTAAAATTTATCTAATGTTATAGCCATATTTGCAAGGTTCTGTATTTTGAGCACAAAAAAAAAGGGAAGGGAAAAGAAATTAAAATGAGGAGCCGCATAACATATTATTTGTAGTTATGGAGAAAGTAGATAAGTTAGGGATTAGGTTAGGATACCCACGTTTAGAAAGATGATCATGGTTTTTATTTTGTTTTATTTTTTTAAATTATTTATTTCTGTTTCTTTGTGAATCAAATTCCAAAATTGGGAGTCAATTTCTTTGGAAGTTTTTAATTTTTGAACTTGTTTTAACAAATAAAAGAACATCCAAAAAACATGGGATTCATATGTTGATATAAACTGAATTAGAATTTTAAATTTTTTGAACTTATTTTCTATTTTAAATTATTTTTGAACCTCCAAATTAGTTGGAGGTTTGTCCTGAAATTTAACACATGTTCAATTATTGTTTTGACACTTGGCATAATAATATGGATTTGTTTGTATATAGATAGATTATATATAGACAGATTAAAAAAGCGAGTTTTGAACTTTTGATGAATCTTTATATTACACTTAATTTTATTTGTCTTGCTTGAAAACTATATAGATATTAATTTGTTATAACTTTATGAAAAACTAATTTTTGACAAAGTTTATCCAATTATTGAAACATTAGAAAAACACCAAAAAAATGTGATCTAGCGATTAATGAAATTTTTGCAATTTTTAGAGTGTTAGCGAGACAAAAAATACTACGTACAAAGTAATTCTTTGCCTTAAAAAGTTACAGCCAGCAAATATATATGAGTATATCATTCACATATCATAAAAGTATGATGTTTAACTTTTTAATGGACAAATTTGTGAATGAGTACACGCGGATAGTTTTTGTACTTCTTCCGTTTACTTTTAGTTGTTCACTATATTAAAAATATATTTTTACGTTTATTTGTGTATTTTAGCAAAACAAGAAATAGACAATATTTTTGTATGTTTTACCCTTATCATTAACAACTTATTTCTTAAATTATTTTTAAAGATTTTTTGAAATGTTATTATTATTATTATGGATAAAATTTAAAATATATATTTATTTATTTATTAAAAGAAGCGAAAAATCAAAAACAACTAACCGCTTGTTTAGATGGTTGTTACATGTTGCATTGTATCGTATTGTTACTTTGAATATGATGTTTGTTTTGATTGTTACTTAAATTTATTGTATCATATCGTTATATCTGTCATTATGTAACGACAAAATGTGCCACTTTATGTAACAACCGACTTGGTGTGGTCGTATCGTTACCTTGCCCTTTCTCTCATCTCACCATTCATTATGATTAAATAATTTTATTTTATCATTACTCTACTTTTTATATAATAATTTTACCCCGTATCATAATTTTCTTTATAATATTACAAGTTTATTCTTTAAATTGTTGGTTTATGATATCATAAAACAACGACAAACAATACAATTTATCCAAACATTATAATCATCAAACGATACAGTACAATACAATATAATACAATACGATACATTATGAAACGATATGTAATAACAATCCAAACAAGTTCTAAAATAAGGGAGTAAAATCCAATAATTAAAGCAGGGCCGCCTCTAATGCACAAGCCACTAATAGCATGTTTGGCCAAGTTTCTCAAGAGGCCAACAATGTTTTTTTTTCTCAAAAGCATTTTTTTCCCCTAACTTGAGGTGTTTGGCAAAGCTTTTCTGGAGGAAAAAAGTACTTTTGGATTGAAGCAAAAACGGGTTATGAGAAGTAGAAAAAAGTAGCTTCTTCCCAAAAGCAGAAGCAGAACCAGTTTTGACTTTTTTTTTTACCAAGAATACCCTTAACAAAATATAGTATACACCAAAATAACCGTTAAACCTAATACTTAGGATATTAATGTATAAATATTTCTTATTATTTTTAGGATATCTTTCTAATATATAGTGACTTTAGGGGTGAATATTTTTATATTTTGTTGAATGATTTTTAATATATTTAACTTATATTAAAAGAATTAAGTACTTTTAAATTTTATTTTCATATTTTACTTAAATAAAATGAAAAGATTTAATTATTGCATATAATAACAAAATTTTGAGATTATTTATTTACTTATAATATTAACTATTAAGTAAATCTATTCATGTCCTTATTTATAATTTGATATTTAAAAGTACTTTTTGAAAAACTTGGCCAAACACAAATTATTGCTCAAAAATATTTTTCAGAGTGATTAACCAAATATAAACCGCTTCTCTCCAAAAGTACTTTTTTCAAAAGTACTTATCAAAATGAATTGTTTTCTTTGGCTTGGCCAAACAAGCTATAAGGCAAGTGCTTTAGACCCCCAATTTTTGAAGGCCCATTTTTCAATAATAGTTACTAATTGAAGGACTTTTTCTAGCGAGCATACATAGATTTTATATATATATATCCTCTGATTATTTTTAATTTAAGAAATCAAGTGGGTTACTATATAGGTTAATTCTTCTTTTTTCCTTTAAAAATATATTGGATTAAGTTAGAAATTATATTAAAAAAAGTTTCATATTAATATTTGGCTTTAGCCACAAAATATGTGGAGCCACCCCTGAATTAAAGACGATTATCACCAGAGAGTAGCCCGAGCCACTCCCCCGCGAACCGTTTTCCTCGTATAGGAGTCGGATCGGGTCGGGTTGCGATTGAACAATCACTATCACTACTACATTTCATCACACCAACCTAGGCCTAATTGTAGAATCCCGAAATTGGACCACTTTTTTGAGAAGAGGAGAAGAAGAAGAACAACTCTATAATCATTGAATTAAGCGTTGATTAACATGAGCGAGGACTCATCATCTTCATCGCAATCCTTCTTCAGGAAACACTGGGAAGGATACAAGGAGTTTTGGGGCGAACGATTTTCCTTTTTGGACAACTACTCCAGGTTCATTAAGCGTGACAAGCCACTCCCCTCTTGGTCCGAATCTGATGTCGAAGATTTCATTGCTTCTGACCCTGTTCACGGACCCACTGTATTTCCCTTTTCATCTTTTTCTGTGCTCTCAGATCAGCTCATCTGCTTACAGTCAATTGATTTTGTGTAATACATATATACTTAGGCGTTTATCCATCTGTATTCTCTTTGATTCGTCTCTATTGATCCTTATGCTTTTTTGCTTTTTCTCTGTTTGTTTAATTTGTGTTTTGATTTTATTTTGGATAATCTTCGGTTGATTTGGTTAATTGGTACACGCTGTTTGATTCCGGATAGGACACTAGTTGTGCACCTTTTCTGCAATATTACAATTTGGGTGGGTGGTTTTGTGATTGTAACTAATTTGGGTGTTTAATTCAACTTTGAATATGTCATTTTTGTTCTCTAGTTTGTAACAGATTATTTTATGCTTAATTCTTTCAGTATACTCTTTATGCTCTCTCTGGAATTTGGTTTTTAAGTTGATTCACCACTGGCATGCATCTATTGCAACTTTGAATGCATTTCTTCCTAGTGCTAGCTGAATTTGGCTTAAGTTATCTATTCAGAGCTCCTCTTGAGTTGAGTGATGTCCTGGAGAATCTTTTGGTTTTATTGCATTTCTCAATAGCTAAAACTTTTATTAAAAACGTTCTTTTTCTTGCAGTCACCTACTAATTAGCTTGTTTTTATAGTTGATTAATTTATACCTGGAATGGATTCTCCAGGGGCCAAATACATCGACGGCCTTTTATACTTGATGCTGTTTTTATTTAGACACATGAACTGTAGGGTCAGTGGGTCACATATCTGACCATTAAACCTTTGATGCTCACATGGCAGATCGTGTTCTCACCCAAAATTGAGCGCGTACAGAAAAGGGTTTTGCCTGAAAATATAGAACTTCTCTGGTAAAATGATTTTTCGGGTCACTGTGTTCCTAACTAATCACACCCTGCACCACTGCGAAAACCCAGCACCCTTTTCTCTTGGTCACCATCACTGTTGCCCGGTCTCGTTTTGCTGATGCTTCAAATTTGGAAGCTGGGTAAAAGACAAGAAGAGTAGCCCAGCTATGGAGATAGAACATTATCAGGCTCCTTCCGTGTTTCCTCATAACTCTTTCGAGCATTTGTAGCTAATAAAGACACTTAGTACATATGAGAAAAAGTTGCTAATAAAGATGCTTGTTTGACTTATTGGTGGAGAAACATAAAATTTTACCTCTTTCTACTCTGTTCAAATATAGTTTTAGGTTGCTGAGGTATAACTACCTCTGTTTCGTTTTCTTTTCTCTTCTTCAATTCATGCAAACAAAGAGGAGAAGAATTTTGGAACAGTTCTTGTTTGTCTCCCTTTCCCTCTTACAAAAAGTATGAGATAAGTCAGGGAGAGGGGAAATGAGAAAGAGAAGTGCGCATACAAAGGGCAAATGGGCAACTGCCACTTCTTAAGATTTCTGTCCGTATGCTTCTGGGAGTTATCCCCAATTTCTGATAATTCTCATCTCCTCTCTCAAACCAGCAACGACGAAGGAAAAGTAAGAGAAGTTGTCCCCTACCTCACTTTAGCTACTTTAGTCCTCGTTCGTTTCTATATCCGGTTCTGAGCTACTGGGCACGGCCTTTTTTTTTTTTGTATGAAGTAATATGTATCATTAAGAAGGCATCAAGAAGATGAAAAGTTACAAGAGGTATATGTGATAAATGAACAAAAAATTACAGGAGAACAATGTTTGCCCCAAAACAAAGTCTCAATCTATGACAAGTGAGCTAATAAAGTCCAACAGGTGTCCTGTACTATTTAAGGGGGACAACTTTGTCCAGCAAAAAAGGTTGAGCAGGCAGTTTGATTTGAGTAAGTGGTTTGGGGTTGAGGTGCCATCCAAGCATCTTCTATTCCTCTCATTCCATAAACACCAAAAAATAGTTGCAGGGATCATAAGCCAGATCTTCTTGTTGACCTTATCAACCTCCCAAAAACTCCAGCTCATATGTGCCTCTCTCAGGCTCTGTGGCATGACCCAGCTTAGGCCAAAAATACAAAAGAACATGTTCCATAGGTCTGTGGCTACTGGGCAGTGTAGAAGTAGGTAATTAACTGTTTCCTGCAAAGGTAACATCTGTTGACCAGCTGAAATCCCCTTCTGCACGGTAACATCTGGTACTGGGCACGGTCTTTAAACTAGTTCTGATGCATTACCACAACTTTTCGAATGACAATTTAACATTTGATCTCTCTCTCTCTCTTTGTGCATGTTAAATGTTTATTGGTTAGTCTGTCACTGTGAGCAGGAGGGTATGGAATATATTGCCAACATCAAATGAAGTTGCATACTTTTGCCTTTCTTCCCTCTGATAATCCTACTGTTTCTGTTTTCTTTCTGTTTGTCAGAAACCATTCCTCTATTTTTTTTCCCTTTAACCAATTCGAGCTGATGTGCTATTTTCCGCTCTTCTTTCCAGCTGAGGACTGCTAGGGAAGCAGCAAAGATCAGTGCTGTAGGAGGCATAATCGGAGCTGTTTCAACTGCAGGTGTTGCTTGGAAGTATTCCAGGAGTTTGCATGGTATGTTGAACTTGATCCCTACTCAACTCCCACACACATTGCTGTCATGTTTTTTACGAATTCATTGCATAAATGTTTAAGAACTAAAGTCTTTTAGGAACCGGAGGCTCCAGGAATAAGTTATCCTAGGATTCGAACTTTTTTCATATATGTTTTGGTAAATATGATTCTACGAGAAGCTTTTGCCACATGATACTCAACTATGTCTATATCAAACTAGTACTTTTCTAGGTATTCATTTATGTTAGCATGTTAAATTTTAATATCAAAATGTTGGAGTTAAAGAATATTTAACAGGTTAATAACCCCCCGATCCATGCGGGTCCAACATTCTCTTTGCAAAAGAAAAATATCTAACGTTTTTATGCTAGATTATGTCCCATATAGGACAAATATCTTATGGTTTGTGTTTAAAACGTATAAATAGGTTTTCTTTTTCTTGTTCGCATGGTATCAGAGCCAAATTTTGGTTAGCTATTGTCATACTTGTAATTTTGCATTAGATTTCACATGTGAACTCCAAAATCTGGTTACACGTTGTTGAGTCATATAGAGTTGCATATCGGGTATAAAAGGGCATCCAAAGGAGTTTAGATGTCTTTGTTCAGTCCACCTGTTGCCTTAAGATTTTTGGTTGATTACTCAGGGTCTTTCACATTTATATGTCAGATGTTCAGAACAAGTGCCTAGAAGGGCCTTAAATGTCAGTTCTCTTCAGATCTCAGAAATTCCCTTTTGCTATATCACCATAAAACCCTTAAAAGCCCACTTTTTTCCATCGTTCCAGATATGAATTAAGCCTGAAAGAAGCCAAATAATTTTGGATCTTCCTGCTGCATTATCTAGTGAAACTCTATGTGTCCTAAATCACATAAGGCTTCATCCTCCCCTTCCTGTCCTTCTTCAGCTTCCGTTCCTTCATCTTCCCAGAGTGTGCTCCATAAGAAAACGTTTATATGTTATGATTCTGTTGCTCTATCCGTACTACCTCTGACTGTATACGAGCTAAAACTGACTGTTGCCATGTTCAAATCTGTTCCGTGGCCTTTTAAAGTTGAAATCTGTTAGACTATTTTCCACCAATGTGGCAATTTTCTATCTGACTTGATGGATTTCTTCTTGCATCTTTGTCTATGGCCTAAAGAAAGTCAAAATCTTATGCAGACCAACTGTTAATTTCATTTTATAGGAAAATTGTTAAAGTGTGACATCTCATCTAAAAGCTTAAGTTGTTGGAGAGAGCATACTTTTGTTTACTTAATTACGTATTCAAAAAAGGAAATCTATTATTTAGACTATTTTAATAGTTACCGCGCTTTTTGGTCAAAGTTGATACAGTTCAGGTTTTATACTTTCAGTGCCTCCTAGTTTAAAATCAAAACCCCGATTTAATGTCTCTGCAACTTGTTAGAGATTTCACCATAATTTTGTGGAGAACACGAAACAGAATGGGCTTTTACTGTATTAATTTTTTGATATGACCAAGATTTACTATCTTGAAAAAAAACAAAGATTATTGCTTAAAACAACCAAGGTTTTGGGAGAGCCATGGACTGATTAAGATGAATGATTTTGTTGCTAACTGATGTTCTGTTTGGTAGGTACTGCACTTTCTTTTGGAGCTGGAGCTGTCTTTGGTTGGACATTTGGACAGGAAGTTGCCAACCACTGGCTGCAGCTATATAGGCTGGACACCATGGCTGCCCAGGTGAAATTCATGGAATGGTGGCAGAACAAGGTTGAAGGTTGAAAAACACTCTTAATTGTCGCCTCTCATCCCAGATCAAAGGATGGTTTTTAAGTTTGGCTTTGGTGTTATATGCTCAATGAATTTCTGTTTTCAGGAATAAGAATCAGTCGGTTTGTTCGAATTGGTAGCGAGTGACTTGGATTTTTGTATCCAAGGGGTGTTCAACATTGGAATTGTCCGTTTATCTTTCTCTACTGAATTGTTCTAGTGGAAATGCAACTTTTGGCAGTTTTCTTTCAAAAGATTATCAATATGCTTACAAAGTTAGAGTTCATTTCTTTCCTACTTGGAAATATTAGCATCTGCACAGCCGCAATATTTCCAAAATTTTGATTAATAGTTTAGTTTGAAGTTTGAACACTAGAATCTTTTTTCAAGAGAAGCATAATTATTAGAATATAAAAGGTGGTTTGTTGTCATTCTTGTTGATTATGTGTTCCTTTTTCTCTAGGAACAAATCATCTGCACTTAACAGATAGTGCAATCTTCTATTACGAAGAGATTTCCATCACATTAGCAGAGTAGAAGGAATTCAACCACCAAATAAAAAAGCAAAAGTAAATAAGAAACTTGAAGATAACAAAATTTCGTTGAAAATAACAAAGCTCAGTAGCAAAATTAATTATCGTCACACCTTTAAATAATAAGTTGAGCTTCCCTCGACTTGTTTATATGAATCTGAAAGCTCATTTGGGTTCTTTTCCTCAAAATTTACACAATACGACTTGATTATTTGTTCAATGCCTCATAACCAACAATGTATCTTCCACGCTAATCTGAAACAATCTTTGAATATATTAACAATATCACTTGCGCCAGTATTAAACCCTACTTTTGGCTAAATTAATTCGGTCACCTCTTAATGAAAATAAAAAGGATTCTATTTTATTTCCTTAAAAAAAATTCCTTTATACACAAGTATTTTCATAATTGAAATTCTTGTTGACGCCCGACTAAATTTAATTAAGCATGTAGCTGGGTAACTACTAGTTTCATTGTTTTCAAAAGATCTGTTTTTGTGGTTGATTATGAATGTTATTTTAATTATATAATTATTTTTCACATATTACCAGAAGATCAAGGGTTCATACAGGGGAGTTTAGTGCACCAAATTGTCCCTTTTTTTAATAAAAACTAGCACGGGAAGATCACTAAATAAAACACGTGATATCTTTCTATTAGTGTCATTAGAATTTTTAATCGTCAAGGGAGTATTCATAGAATTGATTTCTTCTGTGGTGTTTATAGTATTTTCAGAACTTTCGAGGACATAAAGCTAAATTTCTAATTCTCGAATTTTGCCTTTTAAAAGTAGGCTAACTCCTTCGATTCGCTGCTTTTTCTAGTAGGTGATCTTGTCTGAAAGATGTCAGGAGAAGAGGAAGAAAATGCCGCTGAGCTCAAAATCGGTGATGGTAAATAATCAACCTCCTCAAACGCACTTTATTAATCGGTATCATTGTAATATGAACTGCTTAACTATCTGCAAAATTGAGTTTTAATACTTAAATCGTTCATTTATTTTTTTATTTGAATTTAGAGTTGCAGTTTATGTTTTCTGTTTCGAAAATTTGTTTCTTCTAATTAAATTTGTACATTATGCAATACCCACAGTAGATTTTGATAGCTTATTATCGATTTCTTGATGCAGCCCAAAAGGTTGTTCTTTTTTAAAAAAAAGAATATTTTAATTCTTTTTTCTCAATTTTACTCATAAAATCAGATTGTTTTTCCAGTTTTAATCATAAATACAAAAGGGAATCGAGTCTCATCAGCAAGC
>ML379809.1:0-21756 GCA_005239525.1 Nicotiana knightiana | reverse complement strand
CCCACCCCCGGCCGCCGCTTATCATTGTATAGCATTTTAATTGATTTTCCCCCCTCATTGTTTGTTGTTGTGTCTAGGACATTTTCTAATATAATGCAGGATGGAGTATGTTTACCTCGAAAATACGAGTAACAATTAAATTTGATTAGTAGTTTAAAGGATACGTGATCTAGTTCAATACTAACTAATAAGCAAGTAATATAAGGTGTAAATGAACAAAACTGGTGTTACTTAAGCAGTAACGACCTCGAGGTGAATCAAGAACAATAAAGCAATAACAAAGTTTAAAGGACAATTCTGATGAACAATGAGCGAAAAGTAGAGGGTATATTCTTTGTCAAATGATTAGATGATCTTTACAAATGATTGGGGTCCCTTTATATAGGAGGGAAACCCTGAATACATTTCTGTTTACAGTAAAGAATATTATTGGGGCAACTGTATAACCGCCTAGTACGAAATTCGTACAAATCTATTCTGGAATTTATGCCATGGTCTTGGGGACGTGACAAGAATCTTGTCCTTCCATAACAGACTCACAACGGTACTATTTTGGCATTGATCGTACTCGGCTCCAATGAGATCTTCGGCACTTAGGTCTACGAGCCTCTTATTTTTCCTTCGAGCCCGAGCTTGGTCTTTATCGAACCTCAACCCTCGATGTGACCTCTCGAGCCTACAAAATCGGGCATATGATTTTGACCGTGTACAAAGTACAATAGTTATTTAGCTGAGGTTACTATATGGTTCATTTGATTCTTTCCATTGGTTTAAATGTTCATGAGAAAAGACTTGATATTATAATTTTTTATATTTGGCAAAAGAAACAGCCTGCTTTTTTACATAGATGTGATCATTAATAATCACTTCAAAATGCTAGCTTCACTATATGCCTAATTTGAACTATTTAGCATCCATATTCTGATGAGCTTTATTTTCACTGTTACTTGAGCCGAGAATCTATCGAAAATAACATCTCTATCTCTATAAGGTAGAGGGCTGCGTACACACTACCCTCCTCAGACCCCATTTATGGGATTACACTGGGTTTGTTGTTGTTGTATTCTGATGAGCCTCTTAAAAGCATTACCTACTTGGTTAGTTACTCTCCGAAATTGTTTTCTATAAGTTTGGTGATGAAATTATCTGTTTGGGGAATAGATCCTATTTTTGAGGCATGAAGTGGAGGAAATTATATTAATGTACTGCATTCGTTTTTTTCTTTGAGAAATGTGAAATTTAGGAGTAATACAAGATCGAGAGGAGGGGAGGCACTCCTTTTGGTGGATTAGCCAGTATTTTACGTTAGTCTTTCTATACTGAATCCTACCCGGACAGTGTGAGGCAGTAGGGTTCTGAAGGAGGTCAATTCTAATCTGACAGCTACTTTTTTACGGATGAGAAGTTTAGGAAGCGAAGAGGAATGCTTGTCAGTTGGTGTGTCTTGTGCAAAGAAATGGGAGAGGATGTTGAAGATTCTCATCCGTGGTGAATGGAACTTGTGCTGAATCCTTTTGGCCACTGCTGGGTAATGCCAAATTCTGTGGAGGCATCATTTGGGCCCTGAAAGCATAAGAGGGGTGGGGAGGAGAACTTGGGAAAACACTCCTTGAGCAGTTATGTGGACCACGTGAATGGAAAGAGATTGAGTTGATATGAAGATACTCTGCTAAGTATGAAGATAATTTTTTGAATCCATTTCAGTATTAAATCCTAAAGTTATAAGCTAAAAAACAATTTCTCCGTTCACATTTTCATTCTGCGAAGCTGGATGGAAGTGGTTAATTGTGTGCCCCCACCCTTTGTTAGCCAATCGTAGAGAAGAATATTGGCCCTTCACCCCTCACCCCACCCTTCATCTCTCCAGCTTTACTCCAGCTATTCATGGTAGAAATCGTGTAAACTCTGTAGTCTTTCTCCTACTCGTAAGCATACAAAGAGCATATCTGTTGATGAAGTTCAATTAATTTTTTTGTTACTTTGGTTTCAGAGTTTTTGAAGGCTAAATGTCTAATGAATTGTGAAGTCGCGTTGATTCTTGAACACAAGTACGAGCAGCTTCAACAGATGTCTGAAGATCCAACGAATCAGATTTCACAGTATGTGTATAAATCTAGATGCCCAGGATATGTCAGTAAATGCTCAGACTTTGCCATGCTTCAGTAGATTCTTTAAAATGCAAAATGGATTATCTGATATGAAATAGTTGGCTGTGCTTGGCTCAGATTCCTATAGAATCATTTTTTGGTGTAGGTTCTTTACTCTTTTGGTATACCTCTTGTATCGGTTTTCCCCACACATCAGTAAAAGTTTTATTTCATAAGAAAATGGGTAATCTGCTCCTTTCACGATGTGTCTGTGATAAGTTGTAAATGTCCTCCTTCATATCACTGTTAACGACCACTTTGTGGAATTTTCATGTTCATATTTAAGGCAAAATGCAATGAGATTTTCTTAAGGGAAACTATGCTACCCTGATGTTGAAATATGCTCTCTCTCTCTGTCTCTCTCCCTCTCCGCCGCACCCTCCCCCTCCCTTCCTTTTAGAAAGGAGGCAGGAGTCTAATGAAGTGGTTTACGCTTTCGACATCTAAATATGTGTGGAGAGATAATATGTGCTTAGCTATTACGTTCTCAAGTTTGGTTAATTGGTTTCCTTTGTCGTCTAGGGTATTTGAAAAGTCATTGCAATATGTGAAGCGTTTCAGTCGGTACAAGAACCCTGATGCTGTTAGACAAGCTCGAGAGTATCCTCCTACCTGTGGCTTATAGTGAAAAGCTTCAGTATATCTCTTTTTGACACTCATGCATATGTGAAAATACAAGAACCAGTCCTTTAATAGAATGTAAACCTTAACCTCAATTCAGGATCCTTAGTAGGTATCCACTTGCTGAATTCGAGGTATCTGTCCTTTTTAATCTTTTTTAATTATTTTATCCTTGTATTTCTGTTTTTATCTTCATTGTAACTGCAGTTTATAATTTTGATATTGTGCAGCTCTGTGTTCTGGGGAATCTTTGCCCCGAGACTGTTGAGGAAGGTATCGCCATGGTCCCATCCATCAAGGTACTCACGTGTCATTCCATTCAATGTTAGTAGATTTTTGGTCAATCAATCAAGCAAGATAAAACAATACTCTTTCTCTCTGCCCCTCCACTGCATGGTTTTGTTGCCCAATCTATTTCTGAACTATTGCCTTTTACTGAAGAGTGAAGCGCAAGATCATTGTTTAAAACTCAATCAACATGACCAAGCATGACAGATAATTGAGCTAGAAATAATGACCTGCTGATTCAAATTTGTCATCATGTTTATTTAAGCCAGACAGCTTGTCAACGTAATGTGTTTTTTGGGTTAGTAACTAGTTAAAAATATATGAATTAGTATTTGACATGAGATGTGTGAAGTTTAAGAAAAAAGGATCACGACAAGGACTTGGAAGTGTTATGAAGCCATGTCAAATCACTATAAATCTGTGTTTTGTGTCTTAAACATTTTGGGAGTGGTTTCCTTGGTGTATTTCATTGCCTAGCTTTCAGCTGCATGCACTTCTGGCTTGTGTGAAAATAATGTCTGGTTTCTCACCACATTTGGTGCTGTTCTGTAGTAATTCATCTGATAGAAAACTCCAGATTCTAACATAAGAATTATAGGATTGCAGATATCTAGAGTTGTAGTAATTTCAGAATTTTATCAAACTTAAAGAACACAACCAAAGTGCTTTAGATGGGCTTAAACAATTTCTGCACCAATAAGGGGATTTTGATTATCTAAGGGATTTAAAGTTCAGAGTTTTTACATTTCACGGCTGGTTTTGAAATTCTGATATGTTAGTTTCACTGTGTATTATTTGGTGTTTGATTTGTTTTTGAGGCATAGCATCAACCTTTTTTAGAGCTGCTTGTATGTCCTGTTTGCTGTCCTAATATTGGTTCATCAGAAGGCTGAAGGATCTTTAGAAAAATGAGCTTTGGTTCAGAGTCTTATTGCTTTGAAGTTATAGCAATAAATCTTCTTATCATCCTTGCTGTGTTTGCAGAATAGGGGACGTGCACTTGACGAGGAAGCAATCGAGAAAATGCTGACTGACCTCTCTCTAATTAAGAAATTCGAGTAGTTAGCCATTATTTTGCTGAAACTTGCTGTTATAATATTGGAATTCTGGCACATTATGAAATTTCACCCATATGTAAGAAAATCCAAACTCCAACATATTATGTTGGAATATTTTTGAATTTTAAGGATTTTTAAGTTGCTAAATTTCAATTAACTTTCGAAACTGTGACTATTCAATTACTAATTGTAAATTTGGCTTTTTTTGTTATTTCCCCATTTATTCGAGAGTCTGGATCGAAGCTTTTTCATTTTTTCAATCAATGAGTTTTGACAGATCCACAGCGCAACCAAGCCGCTTGGTTGGAACATATATGTTGCATATATATATATGTACACCTTGCGCTTCAAAATAACAGAGAAAAAACAAGAGCAAACACCACTTGATTTGCCACCGGTTGCCTTTTTGTGTAACCACTTGCAAGCCAATACACAAAACGCTAGATAAAAAACTTAGCAAGAAAAAAGAAATAAATCATAAAAAAGCTTTTACAAGAAAAAGTTCTAGTCCGTACAAAGATAGGAAGGCTCCTTATGCGATCACAAGTCAACTCGAAAACTAATCATTCAACGTTCACTCAAAACTGTGTTAAAAGTGAAGGTGCAGCGCTACTGGATCCAGAAAAGATTTGGTCAAGTAACTGTCCAACAATTTCTAACGAAGATTATAAAGGAGGGTTCATGTAATGTAAGATTAAAGAAAACAGTTTATATTCATCAGCACTATCTAGAATGGGCCGATTTACATCTATATTATCATACATATATACGGCTTGGACAAAATGATAACATCTATCCCTCCTATTTTATTGAAGCAGGCTACATTCAGTGTTGCACTTCAACGTATTAGGGTTTACCACAGATCCAATAAGACGCAAACCACATATCATTGGTGTTGCAGGAAATTCACCTGCAGCAGGGAAAAATTCATTGTAATACACAGATAGTGTTGTTTATCCACACAAAATAAAAAGAACAAAAATTATGTTAGAATGTAAGGTACTGCAAGAAAAATGCAGATAATATAACCTTCCTTCTGTTAGCTGATTAGAGGAATTCAGGTTTATACTGTATAGTGCTAAAAGGAAGTCATAGGAAGACACCAAAAACTTCTCTGTCTATGGTGTTAGTAAGCCCACTTCAAACATGGCTTGATATTGGTCAGAACATAATATCCGCATAGATGGAAATGTTTGACAAGTTCTTCATGATTGTGAAACTGACCAACATTTGTAAACTGTGATCACAAGATTTTAGCTTTAGCATTTATCAGTGCCTTATCAACTTATCCGAGAACTGTCTGGTCACAACAATTCACTACGAAAGTAAGAACTTCCAAAGAAACCATCAGGAGCAGTTCTGCACACTACTACAATTCCTAGCATATAAGCGACATAGTTTAACCAAAGCTTCTTAGAAGTTCAAAATATCCATGATATAAAAATGGAATCTTCCACAAAGTTAATTAACCAATATTAGGCAGTGAATTGCAGAACCTACGGACAAGGGAAGAGCAGTAATTCAAATTCTGAAAGGATGTCCGTAGCAAATTTAAGACACATAGTAAAGTTCTCACAAGGGCAAAGAGCACAGATTTGTTTAAGGGGGCAGAGAGCAAGAGGAAGATCGCTAAATTCCCCCATAAGATTGTAACTGCGTGTTAGATTGAAAAGCATATAAATCATTCTGGAGGAAACAGTCATAAGCATCGAACATGCAAATTGCTACTAAACAACTCATTAAGAAACCTTTCCTGCCCCGCCTTCTTTTTTTCTTTTCTTTTTTAAAGTTACTATACTCATGATATAATATACAAGCTCAATTTTCTAACCACCCTAGGCCATTCGGGGTAAAAAAGGGCCAAAAAGAACCCCACTACAGCTGAAGAACAGTGATCACATCATTGGATTGTCTACTTATTTAGTTATTTATCACCCAGCAGTAATTTTGAAGGCCTTTAACAGGAAAAAATGAATATAAAGAAGACCATTCTCGTAAGAGCAGAAGGGCTTTTCTCAAGAGGCTACATCCACAACAAGGTTCTGAGGGTTCATAGAGGACAGGTCAGATTTGATCGCTAACCAACTGGTGAAGGATGAGGGCTCACACCATGTAAGCTACTTCAAAACCCATACTACTCCATTGATAGTCAGGTCATGTCATCACCACCGTAGATGAAAAACTCAAAACATAATAAAGAAAAATGTAAAGGGAAAAAACGGCTCCAGCAACTGTATTGCATAAACCAACTTTTTTTTCTTTTTCAAAACATATTTGGGGTGGGACCACTAGCCTACAACTCATATCCCCATAAAAATAAACTCGATTGTAAGGTTTCACACTGGTACCAGATTGATTATAATATCGTCTACCATCCTCTTCACTCTTCAGACACCATACATCAAATTCTTGTTAATTGAAGGTCTCTCTCCATAATTTTTATTAATTTCGTAGCACCAACAAGGTAATAACATGTTACAGAAGTGATTGGGGAATTCTAAGACTTTACAATTTACATATGAGAGTCCAAGAACTCTAGCATATGTTCCAAGCCTCCCAATGCACTTTTATATACCAAAAATACAAGTTCTGGTGGTGCACCTGGAATTTACAAGATAAGGGATAGAAGTTTATCCTCAAAATAGCAATGGTTTCTTTATACCGACACTGACCAAAATATACCATTTCATAATAGAGATACCTTCTAGTCATGTGGATATTCCACGCAGCAGCAGAAGCAAACAATTAAGGTCAGTCAATATACTTAATGCTATACTGCTATACCAACTTGCTCGACACAACAAGGCTTTTCTGTGTCGATCAGTATACACTGGACATGCAATAGGCAGCTCCTATCATCATATCTAGCAGCACTAGGTGCTAAGCGCCCTGAAGTCACTGGGGACTACAAAAGCCATCAGCATGTAATATTCATGGAGAAAACTTCTCTTTCTCTAAAGTTCTTTCTCCCTTTTTGTTTTGATCTAGGTTTCTCTTTTCTTTCTTTTAACTTTTTTTGGTGGTGGAGTGTTTGGAGTAGGGTGGAGAGACTAAAATGAATTGGATAGAGAAGACAATTTACCTTTAAGAGAAAATGCTCTGATTCATTCAAAACTTAGTTTGAACCAGAACTTGCAGCACATGGGGCTTGCCTATTATCTTCATTTAAAGAATGGGTATCATCAATCTCAGGTATATGCTGCTCAGCACGTCCAACAGGTAAAGTCTCCTCCAATATATTTGATTCAGCAGAACTGGCTCTGCTATCTGTGGCTTCCAGATGCTCCATCAGGTGTGATACAGTGGCAACAGCTGCGCTGATCTCATTCCTAGATTCCAGACCATGGTCAGATGTCGAACTGTTGCGAGAGAAAAACTTCTCCTTCCAACCCCTTGAACTCTTTGTTAAAGATTCTTTGTATCTAAAAAACAACGATAAAAACAAATAGGGCTTACAAACAAATAACATTTTCTGATGTTTCAGAAGTTACCTGAAAAGTTATAAGAGATGATATTAGAGTTTCCAGATACCTCATTGACATTGCACCAAGTCGAGACTTTATAGATTCTGAAAAAGACTGAAAATCTGATGGTCCGGCTCTGTCTTGACGGTTAGGAGAAGATTGAAAAGGAGTCCTCCTACAATACCATAACTCAATAATAAGCAAAATAAAAGAATATATCGGCCTTATTTGTCTTTTGTTCTTTGCCCTTTACTCCCCCCCCCCCCCCCCCAAACCCCCTTAAAATTCAAGATTTAAGAAATTATACATCTTGTTCACCAACTCTTCATTCATGGTGATCGGGAATTAAGAAAAATCCACGAGAAGGCCTTTTTGTTGTGCCCCTATTTAGAAAGGGTGAGGGTGCCGGCTTTCTCTTGGTAATTATTGCAAACTCATTATATTTTTGGGGGATCCATTCCCATGACTATAATTATGTAACTCACATAGAGCAAAAGAAAAGAGGAACCATCAAAACTCTCAACCAAGCTTGACAAATAAACACACCTATTGTTTGACGAAGTCCCAAGTTGGTTAACAGCAGCATTTGATCCTGACCCAGAAGCAGAAACCTGATCAGCTTGAAAAGAAGATGGTTGAGAGACTAGTTGTCCAGAACCTTCTCCAACAGCAACAATTGGAGAATCCTGACCAGAAACCAAGCCTGCAGGAGTGGGTCCACCCCCACCCCTTTGAGTAGAAGATGAAGCAGCAGCAGCAGCAGCAGCAGCAGGAGGAGGACCATTTGGATGAGTTGAAAACACCAGAAAATGGGGACGACCTTGACCTGATGACCTACCTCGCTGACCCTCCCTTCTGGCAAGGTGGCGTGTCCTTCCCATGGCAGCGGCAGCAGCTAAGTGCTGAATGATACGCTCTTCAAGTTCAGAATCAGTTGCATTTACAGGTAACTGTGAAAGAAACACACCACAAGATTTTGTCACAAAATGGACCATTAACAGCTTATAAGAAGAAAAAACTTTTGTGGACTTCAGAAATGCTAACATGCTGTAATTCGAAATCTCCTAGAGTTGGATGGTGAAAGATTGTGGTGTTTCTAGGAGGATTCATCCTGATATTTCTCTCGTGCTCTACTGCATCCAACAATTCCTGGCTGAAAGAGAAGCACATTTATCAATAGCACTGAAGGAGGGCTACGAAAGATCACAAACTGATAAACAAGTGGCTGATTTGAGAATAAGACCGAACCTGTTAGGGTCTTTCAAGCTGAGAGCCTGCCAACACATGGGGCACTGGGAGCTTCGCTGACACCTACAGCACATACATTAAAATTATTCAGGATATTAGTGCTTTCAAATTAAGCTCTATGTGTGCCTATAGTCTCAGTATTTGCAGCATATACAACCAAAGATCCAAAAATTCATAATCTATCAACTGATAATCTTCCATGACAAATACAAATTTGAAGGAATAAAACTTTGTTCCAACAATTTTAATTTTTTTTTTAAAAAAAGAGAAAATCAAATGCTCCAATTTTACCTTTTTTCTAATTTTAATATCAGAAATAGCGGATACAATCATGAGTCAATTGACAATGCCACTTGAGTTTAACCTTCCAAATGATTTTGGTCGAAACAATGGTAAACAGGAGATATTTGGTGCATCAAGAAGTCATTTATCATTATTTTGCTCACTCTTTTATCATCCCAAACAGACACAAGAAGGAACCAACGGTAATAACAAACCCCATCCTGCTCTTTGGGCCTCCTTTGCAGGAAGTTGGGTATAAAAGCTTAATAGATAAGATGAAATGCCAAAAAACATGGATAAAAACTATGGATGTCACACCCTTTTCTCAGTCATCAATTGTGATTACATTCCACATCATCTATACAATCACTGAGCAACATCAAGCATCGTTTATTTATGGGTATCTCATTAATCAGAAAGAATCACAATGCTGAAATAATAAGGACTGCCTTTCTCTTACATCTTCAAGTAAACTGCTCAAGTAGGAGCATATAATCCTCCAAGAAAACCATGGAACCCAAAAGTTGGGCAACAAAGGAATATATCACAAGAAAAGACCAACTCCAAAAGCCCCATGTCATTTTTTTTAATTGAGAAATCCCAATTACGTTCTTAATTGCAGTATTTGGATCTTTAACGTTGTCAAAATACTCTACATCTAGTTTGTGTGTTCCCACCAGAGGCACCTCATAGAGCATTCTAATTTTCCGCAAGAAAGCCTACAATTCATCTTTATAACATTAGAGGAACAATAAAGGCCCTTAGGCAGCCATCAACGTCCACAAAATGTCACTTTTTTGGGAAGTCATAAAAAAGCACTATGCATCCTAGAGATGAGTGAAAGAACAGTTTAGACATGAGATATCTAATTAATAGGGAATATTTAGATCACCATTCAAGAATACATTGAAGATGGAACTCATGCTTGCAACCAGTCACCTGCAAATTGAAAAATACTCCATTATAAAGCCAATTCTATTCACAGTAACACGGGATAATGTGAACTACGTACAGTAGATGGATCACTGTCACAAAATGCTTCAAGACATATGCTGCAAGCATCATCGCAGGCATCCTGAATTCCACCTTCAACAAATGCCGCAGCTGAAGTCAAAATATCCTCAGACATCTTGCCGTCCTCCATCTGTCAAAAGATAAAACCTTAAACATTACTCCACTTTAACAAAGCCAGCAAAAAAAGCAACAAGCATTCTGACTTACTAATATCATATGCAACGGGAGAAAAAAGCTAAAGAAAGCCCTTAACACCAAATGATCACCTTACCTGATTTTACTTACACTGGTGAGAATCAAATGCTACATAGAGATTAGAGACAATAATATGGCATCGATACCAATCTGTTTTTCCAGTTTTCCACTTGGCTAGTCCCCGATTATAAATTTCATACTAATTGATTAATATACTTCCAACAGCAGCTCAGAGAAAAACAAAGAGGGGACTAAACCCCAAAATTTCCACCTTTGTTAAACAAAATTGAGAATAACATCTCAAACCCAACACTGAAAAGGGTCCCACCACAATCTATAACCATGTTCAATAACAAATTCAAAATTTTCACTTAATTATCCCTTATTCCTGAAACCACTCTACAGCCAACTAAAAACAATAATACTGTAAGGCCACATCTGAGTCACGCAAATACTCAATAATCTGAACTACAAGAAGGGGAAAAGAAAAAACAAAATAACTAGACAGTCCTCCCAACAGTAAAAGAAGCTCAACTTCCGATACCCAGTAATTAAAATTGAACAAATTCACAAAACCATGCGAGTAATAAAAAATTACCTCAGTTAAATAAGGCACAGATCAGAGCATAAGTTGATAAGAGGAATTTTGGGGTTTTGAGAGATAACCACAGAAAGGAAAAGAGTGGAAGGGCAAGGAAGAAGAAGACTTTGAACTTTCCCCTATGAATTATGGGTTTTTATTTATTTATTTATTTCTACTTTTTTGGCGTGATGACTGAGCCTAGAATAGCGAGTGAATTATTACGTATTTATTTTTTCACCTCAAATGGAATGAGCGACAAATGAGCACATTCAAATACGCACGTGGCATATTATAGTTCTGTGGTCCGAAGCTTAAAAAACACAATTATAGGGATGCAACTGTACTTGCGTGTGATATCCATCTCAGTACAACGCTATGTTTCACATAATCGAATATCATTGATTTCTTCATTTCACAATTTCTTGGTCCAAATAATACTCTAATTTTTTAAAAATTTTACAGTGACATTTTGTATTTTAAAAATTTTATGCTATTTTAGAAATAATATTATTTAGTAAATGTATTGCATAGGGTAAAATCAATTCATATTAAACGTTTGTATAATAAAGTGACACAGCCTATACAAGGGCTTTCCACCTCCATTTGGTCGTGCTGCTATGATGTAATGTGCAGTCGTCCCAAAGCGAGACAGGTGGAAGTCAAGATCGGGGCGACAGTCTCAATTGGCACCGGAAAGCCCCCCGAAGGGAATGTTGCTCATGAAGACAAATGAATGCCCGTCACCCGATAACATTCAATGAAGAATATTCTGCAATTTTAAATACATAGTCCGTTATAGAGAATATGACATTCGTAGCATGTTGTTACACTTCAATAACCCCCCAAAATTGTTATTTAAGAGGGGCTTGATCCTAGGACCTTGCTCCCTAGGTGCCATTATAAATAGGGATTTCAACAACCATTGTAAGGAGAAGACTTTTTTGACAAACTTGTAACGACCCGGCCGGTCGCTTTAAGAGTTATAGACCTGATCCCCTGTTTACCGCTTCCCCCGTGTCTTTTTCTGCTTATGTGCTTTGCCGGGAGGTGTTGGTTGTGGTTTCGGAGTATTTTGGGACACTTAGTCCCTAACTGGAAGCTTAAGTCTTAGATTTTTTATCGTAGTCAGAACTGTGTAAGACGACTCTAGAATGGAGTTTCGTCGGTTCCGTTAGCTCCGTTGGGTGATTTTGGACATAAGGGCATGTCCGGATTGTGTTTTGGAGGTCTGTAGCTCGATTAGGCTTGAAACGGCGAAAGCCAGGTTTTTGGAGATTTTAACAGGTGGTGGACTTCTTGATATCGGGGTCGGATTCCGATTCTGAAAGTTGGAATAGGTCTGTAATGTTGAATATGACTTGTCTGCAAAATTTGGGGTCAATGAGACGTGATTTTATAGATTTCAGCATCAGTTATAGAAATTGGAAGTTTCAAGTTCATTAAGTTTGAATTGGAGGGTGATTTGTGTTTTTAGCGTTGTTTGATGTGATTTGAGGGCTCGACTAAGTGCGTCGTATGGTGTATTAGGACTGGTTGGTATGTTTGTTTGAGGTCTCGGGGGTCTCGGGTGTGTTTCAGATGCTTAACGGATCATTTCGGACTTGTTGGAATTTGCTGAAAAATCTGGTGTCATTTTGCTGGTTTCCTTCATCGCGTTCGCGTAAGGTACCTGGGAGACTGGCTGAGTGTTCTTCAAGTTCGCGATGTGATTCCCGCATTCACGATGGTGTGGATCCTTAAGCCTGCGCGTTTGCAATATGGTCCTTGCGTTCGCGTAGAGGAACAACCAGATGGAGCTCCAGGTAATTTGCCTCGCGTTCGCAATGAGGTTCCCACATTCGCATAGGGTCAGGTAATGCAAGCTACCATGTTCGCGAGGGGACTCTCGCATTCGCGATGAAGGTTTTGGACTGAAGAGAATTTGTAACGACCCGACCGGTCATTTTGAGATCTAACGTGTCGTTTGGCGGTTTAAGGCCATGAGCAACTTCATTTCAGGTATTATGACTTGTAGGTGAGGTCGGAATTGAATTTCGGGAAGTTCGGAGTCGAATTGGAAAGAAAATTCTCATTTCATAAGCCTTAAGTTGGAAGAATTGACTAGGATTGGATTTTTGAGTAAACGACCTTGGAATCAGGATTTGAAGGTTCCAGCAGGTTCGTATGGTGATTTCGTACTTGGGCGTATGTTCGGAGCGGGTTTTGGATGACCCGGGAGCGTTTCGACGCAGATTGTGGAAGCTAGTATTTTGGAAGAAATTTCATAAGTCTGGGTTATAGTGCAGTTCAGTGTTATTGATGTCCGTTTGCGATTCCGAGTCTGGGAATAGCTCCGTAATGTGATTCTGGTGTTGGGAGCGCGATCGAAAGTGAATTCGGAAGTCTGTAGGTCATCTTAAAGTCATTTGGCTAAGATTGAGATTTGAAGGTTTTAAGAAGTCCGATCGGAAGTGGAAATTTTAATATCGGGATCGGATTTCGATTTCCGAAAGTTGGAACAGGTCCGTAATGTTGAATGCGACTTGTGTGCAAAATTTGGGGTCAATCGGACGTGATTTGATAGGTTTCGGCATTGAATGTAGAAGTTTGAAATTTCAAAGTTCATACAGATTGAATTGTGATGCGATCCATTGTTTCGATGTTATTTGATGTGATTTGAGGCCTCAAGCAGGTTCGCATTATGTTTTGGAACAGGTTGGTGTGATTGGACGGGGTCCCCGAGATCTCGGGTGGATTCCTGGTGGTTAACAGATCGAATTTGGAGTTGAGGAAGGGCTGAAGCATCTAGTGTCTGGTGCGACCGCACCTGCGCAATAAGGGTCGCAGGTGCGACTTTGGCGTTGCAGATGCGGGATTTGACTGGCGTGGCTGGGACCGCAGATGCGGTTGGCTCGCTGCAGAAGCGAGACCGTACCTGCGAATTTGTAAGCACAGAAGCGGGAATGGGCAAGGAGCCCTGGACCGCAGAAGCGGTGACGGGTCCGCACCTGCGGAACCGCAGAAGTGGTCAAGTGACCGCAGGTGCGAGGGATCACTGGGCAGTGTCTTTTAAAGATGGGCGTTTGGCCATTTCTCTTCATTTTTCTCTTGGTTGGGCGATTTTTGGAGAGCTTCAAGTGGGGATGATTTTTGTCATCTATGTCAAGGTAAGTTGTCTCTACTCATTTCAAGTTAAATACAAGATTTGTATGTAGATTTGGTCATGGAAATTAGTCGAAATTTGGGGTTTTGGTGGAAAGACCTAGAATTTGTATTTTTGATTTTTACCACGAATTTGGGAATGGAATTTAGAGTAAGTTATATATTTGAGTTAGTGAGGCTATGGGTAAAGTTTATCTTTGAAAAATTTCGAAATCCGGTCACGTGGGCCCGAGGGCAATATTGTCAACTTTCCGAGCGGAGTTAGAAATTTATATAAATTGAATTGTTACAAGTATTATAGTGTATTTTCATTAGTTTACCCGTTATTTGGATAGTTTTGGGGCGTTGTGCATTAATTTGAGTCGTCGGAAGGGCTTGGAGGCCGGTTATGAATCTTCGGAGCGAGGTAAGTCTCTTTTCTAACCTTGTAAAAGGGAATTGTCCCCATAGGTGAAATAATTAAATATGTGCTACTATTTGTGGGGGGCTACGTATGCACGAGGTTACCGGAGTCCGTGCGTAGCTAATATTATGCTTATGTCCGGGTAGTCTAGGACCTAAAAACATGTTTTATTTGTCGTACTTGTAACCATATTGATGAAATAAAAAATGTTTAAACCTTATCGAACTTGGCAAATGAATTTCTAGAAAAGATTTAAATACCATCTTTGTGACCATTAAAAGAGAAATTGTCATTTTCTTGAGTAATTGTTTTCCCGATATAGTCAGGGTGGACTGTTTGAAAGTGTATGCTTATGTGTGACCGCTTCGCAATTTATATTCCACGGGCGGGGTGATTTCTTCCACTACTCTCATGGGAGCGAGTCGTACGCCACGACAGGTTAATAGATGCATCTATGGTTCGCGCCGTTCGACCCTTCGGCAGTGCACAATTTACATTTATGTTGGTTCGGACAGTTCGACCCTCAACATACTCCTCAGCATGATATTTGTTGAATACCATTTGTGATTTGAACTGTTAAATTGCCTTAAGATATGAGTTACTAATTGAAATGACGGAAACTAGAATTTATAATTCATGAAAGAAGTTGTCATTTCCTGTTGTTATTTGTTATTTGATAATAACCTCCATGTTTGACATCACACTTGATTATATTAATTTGACCTCTAGTAAGAGTCAAAGTCGACCTCTCGTCACTACCTCTTCGAGGTTAGGCGGGATACTTACTGAGTACACGTTGTTTTCGTACTCATGCTACACTTGTTGTGCATTTTGTTGCACAGGTACATGTACCTTTAGTGGCCCAGCTTGGAGTAGAGGTACGGTTGATATGGGGACTTAGGTGAGCTGCTTCTCTCGAGACGATCCGCAACCAGCAGAGTATCCTTTAGGGTATTGAGTTGTACTTTATTTACTGTCCTATTTGTATTCCGGACGGTTATTGTATTTCATTTGGTTTTTCTTAGAAAATTGCTCATGCACTTGTGACACCGGGTTCTGGGATGATTTTGGGATGTATTCGTTAATTGAAGTGTTAAAACCTTGTTATTTACTCAGTAAAATTTTTATCGACTTTTCACATAATGAAATGGAAGGTACCGATTTCAAAATACTAAAACAGAAATTTAATTAACTGATGAGTGTTGGCTTTCCTGACTGTGGTGTCCGGCGCCATCACGACCTTAATGGATTTTGGGTCGTGACAACGTGGTATAATAGCACTAGGTTCCCTTAGGTCTCACGAGTCACGAGCAAGTCTAGTAGAGTCTTGCAGATCGGTATGGAGACGCCTGTACTTATCTTCGAGAGGCTACAGGGTTGTTAGGAGCACTTCCCTTCTTGATTCCTCATCGTGCAATTTGATTCCTTTGAGGCTTATGCCTACGTATCTTCTTACTCAATCTTACGCGTCGCGAAGGGCTAGCTATGAATCGGGAATTGAGGAATTGTAATGGTACTACAGATGTAGTGCGTGGTGTTTGTTCGTGTATAGTTGGTTGGGGCTATTTTCGTTGCTCTGCGGAAGGATGTATGTTGTTTTAACTCAATGGTTGTGTTTATGAGAGCTTTGAGACTATGCTCAGGTTGTTATGATGCTTATGATTGGTTATCTCACGATATTGATATGATGATAGGATGTTTGCCCATATGTCGGGGAAATGAATGACCTGATAGGAGTTCTAATCAGGGCGTGATTCCGAGATTTTAGAATTTTATTTTTGGCGGAGGAAATACAATTGGACTATAAATTATCAGGTTCGGGTTGATAGAGTAATGAGACTGGGTGTTTTCAAGTGAGGTGGAATCTTCATCTGTGATGTGGCATCGCCGTCTTTGATCGAATAGGACGTGTTAAGCTCGTTCGTGCTATGGTTTCTTCGGTTTGCATTGGGTCAGAGTAATGTAAAGTAGTATTGAAGAAGCGGTTGTCAGATATCATGGTGTGCGGTTGTTGGGGATTGAATAAGTATTTCTAATGTAGGCGGCTCGAGGAAGATGACCTTCAGAGAGCTTTGAGGTTATGGTGGTCTGCTTGTTTAGGTGTTGCAGAGAATGATATTTATTTGAGGCAACAACTGGGCAGCATACGATGAGGAAAGACATGTGGGAAGTGTCAGGCAATGGTTAAATTTCTAGAAGTCCAAGTGTAAGAAGCGGAAGTCGAGCAGTTTCTTAAAGGAGTGAGTTTGACCAAAGTGGGAGAGGGGCAGCGTAGCATATGAGTTATGTGGTAAGATAGCTGCACATCTTGAGGAGAAGTTTGGAGTGGTTTGATAATTTTAGTGGACGGTGATTGGGTCCACGGGCTTAAATTGAAATATTGGCTACTACGACGGGAGATTGGATACACAGAAAGGAGTTGTTCGATATGAAGAAGGATGCAGCATAACTGTGAATTAGAAGATATTGTCGCGCATGTGGTAAATGACCATGAGGAGCAGACGGACTGGTAAAGTTGGTAAATGAGAACGGGTGTAGGAAGGGGTATTGATGTTGTAGAGATTATGCAGTACAACGTCGTTGGAAGGTGTCAGTTGGTAATTTCGCAGGTGGGTTATCTTCTGTGAGCAGGTCAGTGGTTGCATGGTTGGCGGAGTTTTCGCGAGGGATTTTACTGACTATTTAGCAAGAGATCGGATATGAGAGTGTGGTTAATGACTCAGAGCGCTTGTGAAATGCTAACGGAAGGATTTCAAGGAATTTGGCAAGTTGGTTATGCAGGATCATGTCAACAAATGACGAAAGATTCTTGGTGAGTTCCAGATTTGTGTAATAACGGCTTCATGCTAAGTGGGAGAGTTCCACTGCCTACGATTGGGTTGCATGGGTATCTACTGGAGAAAATTCTGGTCATCGGCATATTACTGGGTTATTACAGCTAAGGGAAGAAGACATGAGTAGTGATTGAACATAAGATTTGATAAATGTGTGCAAAGGTTGTCCTTATGGGATCAGGTTTAGGCTTTGGAAAGATTCAGGATTTATGCTTAGTACAGAGGTAATTTGCAAGGGAAGTAATTCAGTCAAGTGCTTATTCAAGATGGGTGTTCAGGTGCCAGCAAAGCTGTGGAGTTGATTATATTCGGGACCAAGCCAGAGTGGGTGTCTCTCAACATCGGTCCTAGTAGATTCAAAGGTTAGAATGTGGTGTCTAAGGATTTCGAGCCTACGACATGGTTAAGAATCGAGCGTTCGCAGCAGAATTTTGAGAAAGAGAATATGGGTGGAGTGTTCTATGTTAACTTCGGCTTGCGATGTATCATTGGAGGGTATGAGATGATCCGTGGGATTTGAGACAGCATGGTCTCATAATATAAGGTCACCCAAGATGAGTGTGGATTTGGGTTCCCAATGTGTTGGACGAAGCTATTGTTATTCCTAAGTCAAGTTAAGGATAAATTAGAAGAATATGGATTGGTTAACCATGGTTGAAATGGTACATTTACGGCAGTGATCGGTTCCTTCACCATGATTAAGTTATGCATGTGATTGGTGACGGTGCGTGTGGGTGCTTGTCGGCCGCCGTAATTGATTTTATTTGGAAGTATTCAAGTATTATGGCCTGTCATGGGTAGGCAGATCCCAGAAGGATTATGGTAGTATAGACCATTACTTGAGGATTTGCATGTTTGGTGGTTATGAGAACTTACTCATATGTTGTTATGGTTCTCTTTAATTGAGTTAATTAAAAGGTTTTTATATGATGAAGTGTTTACCTTATTAGTGGTTCATGAGTTATGACGAGATTCCTGTGCGATTGCATATTGGCATGTTAGGTGCAGTGAACGGTATGAAATTTGGATGTGAGGATCAAGGTTGCAGTTCGGTGTTGGAAATGATGTCATGATCTCGGATGAGCAAGGAAAGGGATTTGGATGTTTAGAGTAAGCCGGTATCATCTTCAGCGTCACCTGAGATCGGTGGTGGTGTGAGAGGCTTCGCGTTCTAGTTGCAGGTTTCTTGGTTGGCTTTACAACATTAGTGTGACCGGTGGTATGGATGTGCAAACTTGTTACCCTGTATGGAAGGTCGTGGGAGCGTGACCACAGGAATATTGTATGAGTGTGGCATGTAGTCGCTTAATTGATTGAAGATTCAGACCAAGTATAAAGAAGTATAATGTTGTTTATTTGAGAGTTTATGCCTGGAGGGCGCTCAGTTCAATTGGTTGCGGATGTAGGGGTTTTGCTCCGGCTATGATGGTTGTTCTTGCGTTTTATGAGAAAAAATGGGTTATTATGGACCCAGATAAGGCCATTAGCCTAGTTCGGTGTGAGCGGAATCGGCTAGAACGTTGTGAATGGATTTAAATATGATTATGGGCTCCATATGAGTCAGATGTGTTCATTTCAGTATAGCGCTACTCATAGAAGGGTATTAGAACATTAGATGTTGTTCCATCTTCGTCCATTTCATGAAATATTATGTTGTGCCGCGTGAGATGTGAAACGGCTTGATAATTTCCTATGTGTTGAAATTCCGCGTAGTGATGATGTTATGTGAGCACGATAGCTCATGAGATTTAGAGTATGTATATATCGCACCTCAGCTGTGCTTGAGTTTTCTAGCGTATGGCTCTATCAGTCTCCCCAGGATGGTATTATGCCCTTAGCATACTTGTGACCAATATTCGATATTTTGTGGTAATGAGCAATTTAGCTCGATGTGTATCTCCTTATATAAATTTTATGTGTGGATCGGGTGGCACGCCGCCACAGATATGTTATTGGGATCGGGTTGCACGCCGCAACAGTGTGATGATGAGTAAGGTTCCCTATATTTTTTTTTCCTTGTGTTTTGCTTCATATCGTCTTAGGAAGGTTCATATTAGTTACGTGAGTTGAGTAGTCCCTTCCTGAGTCATTTCTTTATGTATCATGTTCGAGTTGTGGCCTATTGGCACATTGCGACATCATGCGAGGTTGTTGGTCATGTCTGGGGTGACTTGTTGTCTGAGCAGTTCATACTGGGTGAGACGAGATTATTGGATCAGGGATCAGTGCGATAAGATTATGTGAAGTATATTAAAGGACAAATACCGTTAGTTGGTTTGTAATGAGGTGATGATTCTAGTCAAGAGGAGAGATTCAATGGTTGGTTAACTCTGCAGTTGGTTGTAAATTTCTACACATCTTCTCTGTTGTGGTGGTATCGTAAGCGTTATAGAAAGACTTATATATATGTCATGAGGTGCATTGGGAGCGTCATATTCGTGGAATTTTGGCTATTAAGATCAGGGAATGTCATTATGGTTAAATGATGAATTATGCGGTGTATGGTGCTAGTAGCGGAGGCATGCAATCATATTTTGGTACCTCGTGTAGTGATTAATTCGGTGTTCATATATTGGAAACATGTTTGGTAGAGGATTTCGGGTGTTGGAACTGGGTTCTGAGCTTATTGTATGGATAAAAGAAGATATCTTCGGATTTGATTGAGCTAATGCGCTCAACTGAGTAGTGGAAGCACATGTAGGTGCACAAAGTGTTAAACGGTGATTTCAGATAACTCCAGAGCGGTTCTTGGCACGTTCGAGGACGAACATATGTTTAAGTGGGAGAGAATGTAACGACCCGACCGATCGTTTTGAGATCTAACATGTCGTTTGCCGGTTTAAGGCCATGAGCAGCTTCATTTCCGGTATTATGATTTGTGGGTGAGGTCGGAATTGAATTTCGGGAAGTTCGGAGTCGAATTGGAAAGAAAATTCTCATTTCGGAAGCCTTAAATTGGAAGAATCGACTAAGATTGGATTTTTGAGTAAACGACCTCAGAATATTTGAAGGTTCCAGCAGGTTCGTATGGTGATTTCGGACTTGGACGTATGTTCAGAGCAGGTTTTGGATGACCCGGGAGTATTTCGACGCATATTGTGGAAGCTAGTATTTTGGAAGAAATTTCATAAGTCTGGGTTCTAGTGCACTTCAGTGTTATTGATGTCCGTTTGGGATTCCGAGTCTGGGAATAGCTCTGTATGGTGATTTTGGTGTTGGGAGCGCGATCGGAAGTGAATTTGGAAGTCCGTAGGTCATCTTAAAGTCATTTGGCTAAGATTGAGATTTGAAGGTTTTAAGAAGTCCGCCCGGAAGTGGAAATTTTGATATCGCGATCGGATTCCGATTCTGAAAGTCGAAACATGTCTGTAATGTTGAATGCGACTTGTGTGCAAAATTTGGGGTCAATCGGACATGATTTGATAGGTTTCAGCATCGAATGTAGAAGTTTGAAATTTCAAAGTTCATAAAGATTGAATTGTGATGCGAGCCATTGTTTCGATGTTATCTGATGCGATTTGAGGTCTCGAGCAAGTCCGCATTATGTTTTGGAACAGGTTGGTGTGATTGGACGGAGTTCCGGGGGCCTCGGGTGGATTCCGGGTGGTTAACAGATTGAATTTGGAGTTGAGGAAGGGCTGAAGCATCTGGTGTCTTGTGCGATCGCACCTGCGCAATAAGGGCCGTAGGTGCTTCTTTGGCGTCGCAGATGCGGGATTTGGCTAGCTTGGCTGGGACCGCAAATGCAGTTGGCTCACCGCAGAAGCGAGACCGCACCTGCGGATTTGTAAGCGCAGAAAAGGGAATGGGCAAGGAGCCCTGGACCGCAGAAGCGGTGATAGGTCCACACTTGTGGAACCGCAGAAGCGGTCAAGTGACCGCAGATGCGAGGGATCGTTGGGCAGTGTCTTTTAAAGACAGGGGTTTGGCCATTTCTCTTCATTTTCTCTTGGTTGGGCGATTTTTGGAGAGCTTCCGTCACGACCCAAACCGATGGGCCGCAACGGGCACCCGGTACCTTACTCAACCGAGCACCAACGTAACGTATCTTTCTTATTACATCATCATATACGTGTGACATACAATCCTAATAGGCCAACATAATCATTTATAAACTCAAAACATAGGCCGACAAGGCCGTACAATCTTTCACGTACACGACATATGTCTACAAGTCTCTAAGAGTACACAAATGTCATAAAGGTCGGGACAGAGTCCCGCCATGCCAAACAATACACGTCTAAATCATACTAACCAAACAAGCAACTCTGAAGCAAATAGAGTGCACCAACATCTTACTGATAGCCTACTTGGAGGGCTCTCGACCTGTCTATCGGAACCTGCGGGCATGAAACACCGCGTCCCCAGGCAAAAGGGACGTCAATATGAATAATGTACCGAGTATGTAAGGCACTTAAATAAATACATAAGAGACATGGATGACATATAAAGTACATGATTCAACCTGTAAGTCTGAA
>ML379806.1:3056-20110 GCA_005239525.1 Nicotiana knightiana | reverse complement strand
TATATATATATATATATATATATATATATATTTATTTATTTGAACTGCACAGGTTTATTTGGTAGTCTGGTTCTATCGTCGTCACTACTTACCAGTACATGGGGTTGGTTGTATTGATGCTACACCTGCACTTCTTTATGTTGTGAAGATTACGCAGCCGGACCCGGTGGCCATCATTAGTGGGGTGTCTTTCAGCTTATCCTAGAGGCTTCAAGGTATACCCGCTGGCGTTCGTGGGCCTTGGCGTCTCTCCCATCCCTATGTCTTTGTTTCTGTCTTGTTTTCCTCTAGTTTCAGCGACAGTCATGTATTTCCTTTCAGACTTTGTATTTAGCACTCTTGTAGACAGTTCGTGAGTTTGTGACTCCGGGTTTTGGGAAACTATGCGTCGTTGTATTATGTTCTCTTTACTTAGCCTTGAAACAATATTTATTTCTGTTGTTAAGTTGTGAACTGTTTAGCTTATTCTGTTAAATTGATGTTATTATGCTAGTTTAAATGTCACGTTGTCTTTTCTAGCGGGTTCAATGTTAGACGCCATCATGGCTCGGTGGTGGGATTTCGGGGCGTGACACTTAATACCCTCACCTGATACGACATGTCCTAAGAATGCCACGAAATCTAACCAGAACTCACACTTGGAGAGCTTAACATATAGCTTATGTTCCCGCAAGGTCTGAAGCACCACTTCAAATGTTGCTTGTGCACCTCCATGCTACATGAGTATATCAAGATGTCATCAATAAATTCAATGACAAACGAATCAATATATGGCTTGAACACCCGGTTCATCAAATCCATAAATTCCATTTGGGCGTTAGTAAACCCAAAAGACATCATTAGAAACTCATAGTGGACATATCTAGTCCCAAAAGCCGTCTTTGGAACATCTGAATCACGAATCTTCAACTAATAGTACCCTCGATCTCAAGTCGATCCTAGAGAACACCCTGACACCCTGCAATTGGTCAAATAAATCATCAATATGCGGAAACATGTACTTGTTCTTAATGGTAACTTTGTTCAACTGGCGGTAATCAATGCACATCCGCATAGTCCCATCTTTCTTCACCACAAATAACACTGGCGCACCCCAAGGCGATACATTCGGTCTGAAAATCCCCTTCGCTAGCAACTTCTCAAGCCGTTCCTTCAATTATTTCAACTCTTTCGTAACCATGTGGTACGGTGGAATAGAGATAGGTTGGGTACCTAAAGACAAATCAATATAGAAATCGATATCACGATCTGGTGGCATGCTTGGAAGATCAAAAGGAAACACATCGGAGAACTCCCGGACCACGGGCATTGAATCAATCGTCGGAGTCTATGTAGTAGTATTTCGAACATAAGCTAGATAAGCCAAACACCCATTCTCGACCATGTGTCGAGCCTTCAGAAAAGAGATAACCCGACTAGATGCACTAACAGAAGAACCCTTCAACTACAATCTAGGAAACTCTGGCATCGCCAAGGTAACAGTCTTGGCATGGCAATCAAGGATGGCATGATATGGAGATAACCAATCCATGCCCAGGATGACCTCAAAGTCGGTCATATCAAGCAACAAAAGATCCGCTCAGGTCCCATAACCACATAAAGTAACAATGCAGGACCGGTAGATCCGATCCATAACAACTGAGTTTCCCACTAGAGTGGACACATAAATATGAGTACCCAAGGACTCACGAGTAACACCCAGGAAATGAGAAAACAAAGATGAAACATATGAATATGTAGATCCTGGATCAAATAGTACTGAAGCATCCCTACTGCAGACAGAAATAATACATGTGATCATGGTATCTACGGCCACTTCATATGGTCTGGTCGAAAAACCATAGAACCTAGCTGGAGCACCACCTGACTGGCCTCCACCTCTAGGACGGCCCCTATCCACCTGCCCTCTGCCTATGGGCGGGCAAATGACTGGTGCGATAACTCGTGTTGTAATCATAGGTTGATGACCTTGATGTACTACCTTGCCCCGAAGTCTAGGACAAAACCTCTTCATGTCTCCAGGATCCCCGCACTCGTAATAACCCATCGAAATGGAGGACTGCTGACTTGAAGTCTGACCCTAATGTCCTGAATACCTACTAGGGGAACCCTGAATAGCTGGGGGCGATAGGAACTCTCTAGAATGGCATTGAAATAAGGTCGCACTAGAGCACCCTAAGGAGGAAGCGATGCTAGATATGTGGGCCTTCTAGACTAACCCCTCACGAACTAAACCCTGCCCCCAGCCGGGGCACCACTGAGCTATATCCACAACTAGCTCATAAGAAGTACCCATCTCAACCTCTCGGGCCATAGTGGCCTGGCTACCAGAGTGCAAACCTGCAACAAACCTCCACACTTTCTCTACATCGGTTGGAAGTATCATAGGTGCATGGCGAGACAACTTAGAGAATCTCGCCTCATAGTCGGTCACTGGCATTTGGCCCTACTGGAGCTGCTCCAACTGAAATCACAGATTTTTCCTCTGAGAGGGTGGAATGTATCTGTCCAAGAGTCATGTGAACTGATCCCAGGTCATGGGAGGAGAACCTGTTGGTCTGCCGAGAAAATAAGATTGCCATCATCAACGGGCCCTTCCCTCCAGCTGAAAGGTGGTTAAGTCCACCCTGTGGGACTCCAATATCCTCATGTTGTGCAGTCTGTACCTGCACTGATCAATAAAATCTTGGGGGTCCTCATGTCGCTAACCTCCAAAGATAGGAGGATGCAGCCTGGTCCATCTGTCCAATAGCTTCTTAGAATCACCGGATGCAACTGGTCTGGGCTCAGGTATAGCTGTTGCAACTGGCTGAGCTCCGCTCATGGGTAGTGCGCCTGGGATCTGATACAAAGTAGTTGCATGCCCTGGAGCCTGAGCGGTAGGGGTCTGTGATCCCTCTCCCTCCTAATATGTGGCTGGGTCTGCTGGAAATAAACCAGCCTAGGTCATAGAATCCATGAACCACAACATACGGCCCATGACCTTCTGGAATCCTGGAGCGAACATGAAATCTGTTGGGGCTGGCTCCGTTGCAGGCACCTAGCCCTTCTCCTCAATAATAGGATCCTCTACTGGATCCACTGGTGTCATAGCTGGGGCAACTCTAGGACGTCCTCGTCCTCTACCATAAGCCGGAGCCCTCCCTCGACCTCTAGCAACACGGGAGCAACTCCTCCATGATCTGGTACATATGTCGCGCGCGTTCTCACTATTTGTGAGAGAATAAGAGAAAGATACTTAGAATAAGATCAATTCAACGATAGGAGATGAATAAAGAGTGATTTTTTAACACCCTATAGCCTCTCGAAAATAAGTACGGATGCTTCTGCACCGATCCGCAAGACTCTATTAGGCCTGCTCTTAAATTGTGAGATCTACGTGAACCTAGTGCTCTGATACCATATTGTAACGACCCAATTCCCATATAAGCCGTGATGTCTCCTAACGTCGCCACTAGGCAAGCCAATGGTGAACTAGCCATGTATCTATTCTTTAAACGTTTAGAAATAGTTGATTTTTTTTAATTACTAAATAAGTAAGAAGTGAGAAATTTAATAAAATAAAGTGTAAACAATTATAAGAACAAGTGTGGTGAAATAAATACTTAAAATCATCAAGTGTCTACTAGCAAAAATTCCAAGACCTATGTCACAAGTGTATGAGCTACTAGTAGAATATACAAAACACTAAACTACTGTCTGAAATAAAGTAGACAGAAATTAAATACATATGAGAGACTCCAGGTGCTGCAAAACGGACTGCGAAGGCAGATCACCGCTAAGTCTCAAAGTATCAGTAGTGTGCGCCCGGATGAAAGTTTAACCAAAGAATTAGATCTTTTGACCAAAGCTATTTTTAGGATGAACACGGGTTTGTGATAACCAAGGCAAGACTGATTATTGTAAGTAATTAAATAAAGAAAAAATCAACGAGATCCACGAAAAGTAAAGTGTATTGTAAGAGTAGTTCGGATGTCCCTTACAGGTTTTTACTCCCTTATATAGGGAATTTCCTAATATAACGTCTGCTTTTTTTAGTAATTGAGCATTAATGACTAATTATGAAATTAATGTAACATTACATTGAGTAACCATAACTGTTGCGTGAATGTTGTGTAACGTGTGGATCACTAATTGAAGATCTCTGAATCTGCCTTTTGTTCCGCCCAGATACATTTTGACCATGTCTCTTCATCTTCTCAATCAGGTTGAGACTTCCATAGCTAATTAACCCGTAGGTGTGATTTGTCGTGCCTCTTTGCCTCATACCTCTTCATAGAGTTCCGTCCAGCTGTCGTGTCTTTATTGCTCCACGTACACTGCTGAGTCATCAAGATTTACTACACGTGTGAAGCTCTTTTTTACTAATACAGATAGTCCCCCCACTACCATATATTTATCGATTAATATTTGGTAAGTGGATACTCATTTATGGCGGGAATATTTTGTCGATGCTTTACTCGAAACATTGCATCTTTTTCTGAACGTAGGCGTCGTTTGTCACTTCCATTTAATGCTTATGTCATGTGGCATTTCTGGGTTGGTTCTGCAATTGTTCAGCTCCTTTTAGGGCTTTTTGCGGTTGCATCAATCACGAAATGACATTTTCAATCATGGCTTTCACATCATTGTTTTTTCCCATTTTTGGCGGTTGTCTTCGAGTATAAATACCCCTTTTCTTTTTTTCATGAAAAACTTCTAACTTTCAATCTTTATTTGTAAAAAACTTTTTCCTTGTCTTTGTAGATATGTCTTCTTCAAACCAATATAAGAGAGTCATAAACGTAGATGATTTGACTCCCTCTTCTACTCCAACGCGGAGTAGGAGAGGCGACAGGTTGAGGAGTTTAGGTTCTACTCCTTCAAGGGGTTCTTCCTCTTCTCATATTACTTTCCCTCCTTCTTTTAGATCTTTAACTTCTTCTAGATCTTCATCCAAAGGTAGAGAACATCAGGAAACTTTGCGCGAACCGAGGGTTGATGAAATAGTACATGTGGAGTTCACCTTTGCTAGGGATAGTCAGGCCCTTAGAGATCAGCTTTCTTCATTATCGCCTCTTGATAGTGCTGACAAGTACCCTACCCAACTCACTGAAGGTTTAATTCCTCTTATATGCGGGGATTGTTATTAGAGTTCCGATTTCCCTGTAATCGTTCCAAATAGTAATCAAAGAATAACGTCTTACAAGACGGGGCATTCTTTTGTATATACATATCCCTTTACATTAGGGTTCAAGCCTCCCATCGACCCAGTAATCATCCAGCTCTGTCGATTTTTCAAAACTTTCTTGGGACAAGTTGGTCCTCTTATATGGTGAGTCGTTGCATGTCTTAGATACTTGGCTACCTTAGATTAGATCCCCTTTACCTTTCATCATCTTATTCACCTCTATTCCCCAATGTTGTTCCGTCAGGGAATTTTTACCCTGGCTACTAGGAGTAAAAGGGTGTTAGTGACTTCTGAAGATGATAAAGATCGAGGTTGGTTTCTTCGGTATGTTTTTGTTCCTACTGCTGGTTTAGTGGGTGAAGAGAATCTTCCCTTCCCTGAGAAGTGGAATCTTGCACGTGAGTACATTTTTGCTCACATTCCTTGCTTTTTGCTTTAGATATCTTATCAATACCGTAGTTGTTTCTTCTTTTTGCAGCAATCATGGGAACCGTCGAGAATGTCTTCGGTTTCAGAGATTGGGTAGAAAAGCTTTTGTTAATCGCTCCATTGAAAGAACGTTCATGGAACTACCTCTCTGAGAGGGTTGGTTGGAGAGTTAAGACTCATGGTAAGTGAATTTCTTGTTTGTACTTGTTTCTTCCTTTGAGCATTAGTTAATCCTTTCCTTTTGACAAGGTTTCCTGCTTCTGGAGTTTTTGCATCCGCGTCTGTTCCCAAGTTATCCCTGGCTCAGGCCCAGGAGATCATTTCAGGCTCTTCTTCTTCAAATAGAAAAGAATGTGGGCCAAGGACCTCGGAAGAAGAGGAGGAAGAAGAGGGCTCTTTAATCCATCGATCAGGTAGAAGGAAGGTGGTCTCAGACGACGAGTCTACACCTGTTATTGATCCTTCCATACCTGAAGTTGAATTTTCTTCCCTTAAGGATGCTTCTCCCTCTCCCGTGCGTGATTTTGTTGATCATTTAGTCCGGGAAGGATTTGGTCTTGTTGTTGATGAAGCTCCCCTGTTTGTTTTCTCTCCTTCTCTTAGAGAACTCCTCTCCAATGTTCCAGATATTTCTCCTGCCCCCGTGTCTATTCCTTCTCCTGTTCTTGCTCCCTCTTCCATGGCTTTTTTGGCTCCTCAGACTTCCTTGCCCGTGGCTCGTGCATCTGTTCCTACTTTCGTGCCTTCTGTTTCAAAAGTAGGTTCTTCCAGCAGAGAGATGAGGCAGGTGATGATAGAAGTTCCAGCAGAGGGTAGTCTCTTTAAAAATTCTGGCCAGCCTGATGTGTGGATGAAACTGTTGATAGGTCCGACAGAGAGAGTTAAGCTGGATAGCCACAGTTCCCTTACATGGGCTAATGAGATGGTGCATACTTCCTTAAAGGTAAAATGTATTTTCTTTCATTCATTCTTGTATGTGTATTTACCATATCTAATTGTATTTCTTTTGTAGATCAATCTTATAGGCATGGAGCTTATGAAGAGGGTTTCTAACACGGAGCAGGAAGTGAAGGAATGGCATGCTGAAGCAGACAACTGGAAGGAGAAATATGAAAGCTTAAGGCTCGACATGGAGGCTGTAGAAGAAGAAAAATGTACCTTGGAACAGCAAGTGAGAGTCATGACGGCAGAGTTGGCCGTGGAGAAGGCATCCTCTGATCAGGCAGGCAAGGATAAGAGCATCCTAGAGTCCTTATTCGCGAAGCAGCTGTCTCGTGCATATGAAGAGGTTAGTAGTGTGAAGGCCTTACTAGACCAAAATGAGGAGTATTCGGGCGAACTTGTTCAATATCTTACTCATACCCAGGAGGATCTCCGCAACTCTTTGGAGAAAGTTCAATTCCTGGAAAGGTCTTTCGCTCCTTTAAGGACCTCTAATGATGCTGTTGTGACTGAGAGGGATGAACTAAGAGCTAAATTTATTCTATGGGAGAAAGATTACAAAGCTCTTTAAGGTAGGGAAGTTGTTGATGTTAGTTAGGCGTATATGAACTCTTGCCTCGACACATTGACTGAAATGAGCCGAGAGGGTTTTGACCTTAATGCTGAAATTGCAAAAACCAAGGATTCCATTGAGAATGCTCAACAAGGTAAGAATATCTCTTCACCTGAAGGTGAGGATCCTGTTGCTCAAGTCTCTTCATCCCAAGTCGCTCCTACTCCTTCTGCTAGTGAAGTCAACCCCCCTTCTAATGAAGTTTAAGAAGTTGGTTCCTCCCTTTTTTTTATTTCTTTGTCTCAATTGGTGGTTACTCCCAGTCCCATCGGGGGCAAATTTGGATCTCTTAGGGGAACCTTAATGTATAAAAAACTTTATACGGCTAAGTATAAGTTAATACTTAGTTGTTACTTAGCCGCTTTAATATATTAATGCAAGTATGACTTTTGTTTTCCGTTGAGTTTCTGTTTCACCCTTTATGTCTTTTGCATGCTTTATTTTTCGAGGTTTTAGTTTTACCTCTGAGTTTTGCATGTAGAATGCTTTATATTACTCGCACCTTTTCGTAATAGGCACGGTGTCATATAAAATGTGTGCCTTTTTGTAGTAGGCATAATTTATGAAAGAGGGACCTTTTTTATTGACACTTAATGAAGAAGATGTCTCAACTTCATAATGGTGTAATAATGCAATAGAGTGATAGAAATTTTTCACATGTTTAAGAATGTTTCTGAGGAAAGTTTTTTGTTTGAACTTTCACGATATTTTACATGTGTTTGATTATCGTCTAAAACTCATGTTGCAAATGTTTTCTTTTAACAGATTTGATATACACCTGTATTTCGTAACTATTTTTCGTATGTAACAATTTTTTTGAGTTAATACAAGAGAGCAATTGTTTTTCGTTCGTAACAGTTTTTATTCAAGTTGGGGTTTTCACCCGTAACTGGTTTTGTTCACAACAGTTTTCAATAAGCATGAGGGAAATGCTCTTACATCCGTAACTATTTTATTTTATAACAGTTTTTTGAACAAGTACAAGGATTTTGATCTTTCATCCGTAATTGTTATAACAGTTTTCTATATGAGTACAAAGATTTCGTAACTGTTTTTAGTTACAACAGTTTTAAATGAGTACAATGATGATCCATAACTGTTTTTATTACAAAAGTTTTCTTTTGAATAAGTACAAAGATGTGCATTTCTTCTTCATAGCTAATATTTTGTCTTTCAACCAGAACATGTTCGAAGATTTTTTGGATCAGGCTTTGTGTTTGAGTCTTTGGATCTTTCGATTTTGCTCGTATCTTTAGATGGATCTTCAGGCTCGAGCTTTGATTTTTTGATAGTTTTTTTTTTTTTTGCTTCGTCTTTGCCTTCCATACTGTATAGTCCCCCAAGTATTTGAGCTTTGAAGAATTAAATCTCGAGCACTTGATATTCCTTCCTTGTGGTCCTTTTTCCTGAAAAAGAAAAACATACAGGACTCGAAGGTATATAGTTTTTAGATGATAACTCCTTAACCTTTAAAATGTCCATCAGAAAGTTTAACCCTAGACCGGGAATTCCGTTACTTCATCGCGTCTTTGCAGGTCTAATATCATCATCTGGTGATGGGTTAGCTTTATGCCTATCATCTAAAAAGGTTAGTAAAATTTTAAATGTTCAAAATAATATTGAACGTGTGATACCTGGCTGGGGGTACTTCTTTTCCTTAGAAGTAGTACTTTTTCAAGTGGATGGCATTCCAACTTGTTGGTAGGATTCTTCCGTCCATATATTTCAGCTCGTAGGCGCCCTTCCCAGCTATGCCTAAGACTTTGTAGGGTCTTTCCCAGTTTGGACTTAGCTTTCCTGCGTCTGCTTCTTTTGTTGTTTGAAAGACTTTTTTGAGGACGAAGTCTCCAATCTTGAAGTATCTGAGATGAGCTTTACGATTGTAATAACGCTCTATGATTTATTTTTGAGCTGCCATCCGTATTAATGCTGCTTCTCTCTGTGGTTCGAGCAGGTCCAGATTGGTCTTCAATTTGTTGTCGTTTGCTTCCTCCGTGGTTGTTGAAAACCTTATGCTTGGTTCGCCAATCTCCACATGTTTTAAGGCTTCTGAGCCATAGACAAGTGCGAACGGAGTTTCTCTCGTGGCTGCTTTTGACGTTGTTCTGTATGCCCACAGTACCGCTAATAACTCATCAGGCCAATTTCCTTTGGCTTTATCTAGCCGCTTCTTTAGATTTTTTATGATGATTTTATTCGTTGACTCAGCCTGAGCATTAGCCACGGGGTGGTATGACATTGAAGTGACCCGTTTGATTTGCCAGCTTTCGAAGAATTCTGTGATTTGCGAGCCTATGAATTGTGGGACATTATCACACACGATCTCCTTTGGTATCCCAAAATGGCATATTATGTTTCTCCATAAGAAGCTTTTGACTTCCTTTTCTCGCACCTGTTTGAACGCTTCTGCCTCTACCCATTTTGTAAAATAGTCGGTTAGCACGAGTAAGAACCATACCTGTTCTTTAGCTGTGGGAAAAGGTCCCACTATGTCCATACCCCATTTCATGAAGAGCCATGGGGATATTATTAGATGCAATAATTCCGCTGGTCGATGCATGTTATTGGCAAACCTTTGGCATCTGTTGCATTTGGATACGAAGCTCCTGGCCTCTTCTTCCATCTTAGGCCAATAGTATCCAGCTGTGATTAGGGTTTTTACCAAGGATCTCGCCCCTGAGTGATTTACACAGTGTCCTTCGTGGACTTCTTTCATCAAAAACTCCGTTTGGTTAGGTCCGAGGCATTTTTCTAGGGGCCCTTCGAACATCTTGCGATATAATGAGTTGCGAATGAGGCCGTGCAGCTTTGCGGCGAAGTGCTTGAGCTGTTTTCTTGTCTTCAGGTACAGTTCCATTCTGCAAAAAATTTAAGATTTCGTTTCTCCAATCCCAGGTTAAATTGTTGAAAGTTACATCATTTCTGTCCCGGTCGATCGCTGAATGGAATAGATGAACGACAATTGCATTGTCTTTGTTTGTTACTTCCGTGATTGCTACGAGGTTAGCTAATACATCTGCTTCTGCATTTTCCTCTCTAGGTATTTGTACTACCTTCCATGTTTTGAATTGTCTCACGAGCTCTCGTGCCTTTTCTAGATATTGTTGCATCCGAGTCTCTCGAGCGATGTAAGTCCCCTACATCTGATTTACTACCAGTTGTGAGTCACTTTTGATTACGATTTGCTCGATTGAAAGTTCTCGTGTGAGTTCTAGTCCTTCAATGACAACTTCGTACTCTGCTTCATTGTTAGTTGTAGGACAACATTTGATAGCTTGTCCTGTATTTTCACCCGTGGGTGATATTAAGACTATGCTTAAGTCGGCTGTATTGGTAAAAAAGAGTTTCACACGTAAGCTAGCTTTTGACAACTCAGCCAATCACGTGGACACTGGAAAACACGACAGTTGGACGTAACTCTTTGAAGAGGTACGGTACAAAGAGGCACGGTTCAGTAAACCCACGAACTTATCAGCCACGGGAAATTCAACTTGATCAAAACGGGAGAGAGGCACGGTCAGAATGAATCTAGACAAAGCTACGGGCAGATTCAAGGACCCACAATTGATTACTCGAACATTATGTAACTGAACCCCTATTACCGTTATCCTTTGTAACGCCTCATTAATGTCATAATTAGTCATTAATGAGTAACCATAGCAGGATTCGTACGTTATAAGAATATCCTATATAAGGGAGGTCAATACAACTTGTAAAGGCATCTGATTCTCTAATACAATCAACTTCGATCTTTTATTTTTGTAATATTGTCTATTATTTATTTTTTCCATTATCTTGATTATGAGTAACCCATATTCATCTTAAAAATAATCTTTAGTCAAATGGTCTAATTCTTTGGTTAAACAAATTGGTTCTGTTTGCTGGGAACCTGATAATCTTTGTTCACTTTCCAAGTGATATCGTTTGAATTATGTCAAACCCCAATGACAACCACCAGCAAAGAAGTGGAATCCCACTTCCATCACCTTCAGGAACCCCACATGATTCGAGGGAACAATCCCCAGTAAGATCCAATAACAACCATGGTAATAATGATCAAACTGTGGAACAAGATCGTGTAAAGAAAATGATTGCAGAGTATGTGAGCCAAGCTTTGCAAGAATTTGTGAGAGGATTACGAGCAGCGTTGCCTACACCACCAACGCCACCCCCCAATAACACCATCACCATTGAAAATCCTCAACCTGGGTTGGCAAACTCAGGAAGACGAGATACTCCTAATGAATCTCTCGAAACGAGACCAGGTATATCTAATAACTCAGAACTACAAAATTTTACTGTTAACCATGCAGAAACAGATGAAGGAGCAGAACGATCGCATCGAACAAATTCCTTGTGTACCACATGTCATCAAAGGCATCGATGTTGATAGATATTCTCAACAACCTTGGAAACCAAGTGCGGAACCTTTGCCTATACCCAAGAAGTTTAAAATGCCTGGAGTTCCCAAATATGATGGAACAACTGACCCACGCGGCCATGTGACTGCTTTCACAACTGGGGTAAAAGGCAACGACTTAACGAAACAAGAGATTGAATCAGTCCTTGTCAAAAAATTTGCGGAAACACTTACCAAAGATGCTCTAACCTGGTATTCTCTTCTCCATGAAAATTCTATTGACTCTTTTGCTGAGCTTGCAGATTCGTTTATAAAAGCACACTCTGGTGCACAAAAAGTTGATAAGAGAATGGAAGACATATCCAAAATAAAACAAGGAGATATGGAACTACTCCGAGAGTTTGTAGATAGGTTTCAACGAGAAAGAATGCAGTTACCCGGGGTGCCTGGTAATTGGGAAGTCATGGCGTTTGCAAGCAACTTGAATAATAAAAGCTCAGAAGCCACCAGGCGACTTAAGGATAATCTAAGAGAATTCCCCTCCACAACATGGAACGACGTATATAACAGGTACAACACTAAACTCATAGTAGAAGAAGATATCATTGGTCGTTCGAGAGATGAAGATCATTCCAGATCCAGACATCCTGAATCAGATAGAAGATCAGGTAAAAATAGGTACGACCCTTACTTAGGACCCTCGGAATGCGATATCCACCCCAGGTTCGAAAACACTAGGTCGGACTATAGACTACAAGGAAGAGATGTAATCTCATCCTCGTCTAGATTCAGAAACGATCCAGATGAACGACCTAGAGATAGTACTCAAATTGGGGATCATACATTTAACGTAAGTACTATTGAACTTGTCTCAATATTGAAGAACATGGGAGACAAGTTTAAGTGGCCCAAAGAGATGCAGTTAAATCCAAATAGAAGAAACCCAGATCACTGCTGTGAATTTCACAACGATCATGAGCACAAAACTACGGATTGCAGATTTTTACAAGGTGAAGTAGAAAATTTGTTAAAACGAGTCTATTTAACAGAATTGTTTAGTGATTAAGGTAAACAGGCATATATGAGGAACAGGCAGGAGCCCCCAAAGCCTCCTTCTCCAAAACGAACCGTTAACATAATACACGGGGGTGAAGAAGTAAACAAAGTGATTTTCAAAACAACCACAAAGTTCACAATTACACACGGGAAATGAGCTCGTGGAAAAGATGATATAACCTTCGATGATGCAGATAGCAGCGGATTAATGCTTCCGCACAACGATGCTCTAGTAATATCTCTACTTATTCATGACACTAACGTGAAAAAAGTGTTTATTGATCCAGGCAGTTCAGTCAATATCATTTTGCTAAGAGTCGTGGAAGAAATGCTACTGGGGAATCAAGTAATCCCAAAAGCACGAGCCACATCCAGGTTTGATAACTCTACGGTTATAACAAAAGGAGAAATTGAGCTTAACACTTATGCTGAAGGGGTGATCAAAAGAGCTAGGTTCCAAGTCATCGATACTCACATGGCTTATAACGTGATCATTGGAAGGCCATGGATCCACGACATGAAAGCGATACCCTCCACATTGCATCAGGTAATTAATTTTTCCTCTGCATGGGGGATTCAACAAATCAAAGGAGATTAGCAGACCGCAAAAAATATAAATTATGTAGTACTACAACAAGAAAATAGAGGTGGAAGAATTACGAGATAAGGAAATCTCCCAAACAGGTAACACCGCCCAAACAGACATAAAAAAATTACTGCCCAAATAGGTACGGAAGATATTATTGCTGAAACAGGCAAGAAAGAAAATACTTACGAGAAGAAGAGTCAAGTTACCACGGAAGGTGTACTATACCACACAGATGTGGATTCCAGACCGGACGTCATTCATGAACCGGAGGAAGATAAGCAAATCAAAACAACTACGGAGTAGCTCGAAGCTGTTCCGTTATCTGAACAAAAACCTGAGCAGAAAGTGTATATAGGCACGAGGCTAAGCACCACTCGAAGAGGTAAGTTAATTGATTATTTAAAGGCTAACGCAGACTGTTATGCGTGGTCCCACTCAGATATGACAGGCATCCCACCAGAAGTGATGACTGATAAACTAAATGAAGATCTATCCTTCGTACCTGTTAAACAGAAGAAAAGAAAGCAAGGACCATTCAAGAACCAAGTGATCGACGAAGAGGTATAGAAACTCTTGCATATTGGTTCGATACAAGAGGTAACGTGTAACGACCCGACCGGTCGTTTTGCGTTATCAGACCCCGTTCCCCCAAATGAAACTTCCCATAGCGGCATTTTATGATTTATGACTTGGGGGGACTGGTGGTCCAGGATTCGGAGGTGTTTTGAGTGCAATAGGAACAATTGGTTCCTTAAGGTTGGCCTTTAAGGCCAAGTTTGACTTCGGTCAACATTTTGGGTAAACGACCCCGGAATCGAGTTTCGTCGGTTCCAGCAGCTTCGTGTGATGATTTCGGACTTGGACGTATGTTCGGATTGGGTTTCTGATGAACTGGAGGCATTTCCGCGCCCAATATTGAAATAAGAAGTTCCATAAGTCCATATTTTGGTTTGGGATGTGTTTTTGTGTTTTCGAGGTTCGAACGGAATTTCACGACTAGGAATAGTTCCGTTATGTTCATTATGACCTGCTTGTAAAATTTGAGGTCATTCCGAGTAGTATAGACTCGTTCGGCTCAATGAAATGAAATCTTGAATTCTTAAAGTTCTTAAGTTTGAATTCAAGGGGTGTGGAGGGTGATTTTGAGTTTTAGCGATGTTTTGAGGGTTCCATAAGCTCGAGTGAGTCCGTCATATGATTTGGGACTTGTTGGTATAAATTGTCAGGGGCTCAGGTGGGCTCAGGGGCCTCCCAGACCCCGCACGGAGCCAAAGACCAGCAAAATCCAAGGCCGGTGCAGCTGCTTCTAGTGTGACCGCACCTGCGGTCGCCAAGTCGCAGGTGCGAGACCGTACCTGCGGTCCCAGCCTCGCAGGTGCGGAAAACCCATAGACCCCTCTACTTCCGCAGGTGCGGACTTGTGCCTGCTGGTGCGAGTCCGCTGGTGCGGAAATCCTCTGCAGGTGCGAGTCTGCTGGTGCCAACTTTCCCTCGCAGGTGCGACCCCATCTCCCAGGCCCAACCTCCACAGGTGCGGCCATTTCTTCGCAGGTGCGGGACCGCACCTGTGGTCCCAAAGTCGCAGGTGCGAGAATCCCTGTAGACAGACCTATTTAATGTCCAAAACACGGGTTTCTTCACATAATTTCACCCCCCCCCAACCTCCATTGTTGAGCCCTAGAGCTTGAGAAAGCAGTCCTTCAACCAATTCCTCCAAGAGGTAAGTAATTCCACTCCTTTTACTAATTAAATTCATGAATTGTCAAGAAAATTCTCTACTAATTCCTAGAAAAATCTAAGTTTTGGGTGGTAGTTGGGATTTTAGAAAATTTGGAGAATTATCCATTTAAGGCTATGAATTCTTGTATAAATCATATAATTTTGATCCTTAGGCTTCGGGTAACTCATTCCTTCGAGAATTTTCAGAATCCGAGCGTGTGGGCCCGGGGTTGGATTTTTAGAATTTCTCAAGAATGTCGAAATTTGGGTAGATTAGAATAATTACCCTGTTTTGAGCATGCATTGATGTTATTAAACTATATTTGGCTAGTTGCGAGACATCGAGGGTAGATTTCGGAGATTCGGACGCATCCTTGATCCTAGGGGTGGTTTCGTCGCGAGGTGAGTCTCCTTTCCAAACTTGTAAGGGGGAAATGTCCCCATAGGTTCCTTGTTTGCTATGTATACATGTTGTGTGGTCCGCGTACGTACCAAGTGATGAGAGTCCGTACGTGGCGACTATATTGATATGTCGGGTAGCTTTAGGACTCACAAGCATGCCACTATGTGCCTTATTTGTACCTTTTATGTGATAAGAGTTGAAATTATTGTTGAGTTGTTATGGAAACATGAAACATTTTGATTTGGATCCCAGCTGGCTATTCGTGGTATTGACGCAGTCCTGTTGAGTTCATTGTTGAGTTGGTGCACACATGTACTTATATATATACACACTTGATATCGAGTCAGCACACGAGTCGCAGGGACGATGCGCGACCGTGGGATAGCTTATTATTATTATTATCGAGTCAGCACACGAGTCGTAGGGATGATGCGCGATCGTGGGATAGCTTATTGTATCGAGTCAGCACGCGAGTCGCAGGTACGATTCGCGATCGTGGGATAACTTTATGACCCCAGTCCCTATGACCACCTTTATGACTCCGGCCGGTTGTCTTGTCTTGGTATGTGTATGATCACTTGAGTTTGAGTCACTTAATAAAAATTGGAGTGTCGGGCATTGGTTAAGAGAATATTTTGGTACCTTGTTGTCCCTTTTCAGTTATTATCTGGTTTTCGTTATTTGCTATATACTTTTTGCTCACTGTTTTTCCATGCCTATTGTTTTAGCAATATTTCATCATATATATTATATTGCTGGACCTTAGTGAGTATCTAGTCGACCTCTCGTCACTACTCCTTTGAGTTTGGGCGGGATACTCACTGGGTACAAATTTATTATGTACTCATGCTGCACTTCTTCTTTTTTTTGTACTTGACTGTACAGGTCAGGAGGCTGGTACATCTAATTATCAGGTCGGCGTTAGATACTGACTTGGGCTGAGTCGACTTCGCGATGAGCTGCTCTTCCTAACGATCTCTGGCAGCACCCTGGAGTTTCCTTTTGTCATTTCCCGTCTATTTCTTTTAGACCATGGGATTGTGTACATATATGTTATCCTTGTATATTCAGATAGTTGCCCGTGATACTCGTGACACTAGTTCCTGGCACACACTTGCGTATATTTTGGGTTTTGGGCTGTATTTTCATACATATGCTTATATTTTGGCTCATTATTCAGATGTCTTTATTTTTTTATGTCACAAGATAATATCATGTTAATAAATGCTTAAAACTGGTAAAAGTTGGAATAATTAATCACATGGAAAGGGTAACACTTAGTATAATTTATGTTAGCTTGTCTAACCCCGTTGTTGGGCACCATCACGACCCCTGTGAGAAATTGGGTCGTGACATAACGTACCCTAACTGGTTGGCAAACACCGTGGTAGTACCTAAAAAGAATGGCAAGTGGAGAGTATGCGTAGATTATGCTGATTTAAACAAAGCATGCCCCAAAGATTCATTCCCATTGCTTCATATAGATGAAACGATTGATGCTACCGCAGGTCGTGAACTATTAAGCTTTCTAGATGCATATTCTGGTAATAATCAGATTAAAATGGATCCTTTAGACGAGGAAAAAACCTCCTTTATCACGAGTAGGGAAACTTATTGTTATAAAGTCATGCCTTTTGGCCTAAAAAATGCTGGAGCTACCTATCAAAGGCTAGTGACCAAGATGTTCCAAGAACATCTTGGAAAAATGATGGAGGTGTACATCGATGAAATGTTGGTAAAATCAACACAAGCACAAGACCATTTCCAGCACCT
>ML379805.1:41690-86390 GCA_005239525.1 Nicotiana knightiana | reverse complement strand
CTGGGCTATAGCTGGGCGCCAGAGCCCAAACGCCTGGCCATGCCTGGCGTTAGCCAGGCGTTAAGGTCCAAACGCCAGCCCTAGCCTGGCGTTAGCCAGGAGTCCAAATGCCATCCCTAGCCTGGCGTTATCCAGACGTTAGCCTCATAACGCCAGGTCCCTGTTTCAGTCAATTCCGAGTTTTGACAAGTTTAAGTGTTTCCCGGTTGAAATATAAGTCCCCTAAACGTTTAGGGTTTGTCCTAAACATATAAATAGACCCCTAAAACACAACTTAAGGAGGATTGGAAGGCGGACGAAGGATTTGAAGAGAAGAAACCATTGAAGTGACAAAACATTGATTTCTACATCTTTTATTCATTACTTTGTAATTCAATTATGCAATTTATTTTGAGTTTGATTCTTATGAACATGTCTAGCTAACTTATTGAATCTAGGGTTTTGGTAGAACCCGTTGGGATGAATTTATTGCGTTATTAATATATTTGGTTGATTATTCTCTATATGTTCAACTACGTTCTTGTTGTAGTTAATTGAAAGGCCATCAATTAGCTGTTCCTAATTATTATGTATCTACTTGAGAGAGAGTGCATAATTAGGTAGTTGTTTGAACAACACCACTCCCGGAGTATAGACGAAAGTCATAACCGAGGGTTTAGAGGTTGGATTAGAGATAACGATACCTCGGGTGCAATCTAAAGTGAACTTTAATGCAATCTAGCTAGCGTAAATTGAGAGAGTGCGTCTAGTAAATTATCATAATTACTTGAGAGAGATTTGTGATAGATAGAGAATTCATGATTGATAGAGATAACTAATTAAACTATAAGAAATATCCGAGGAAGAATTCACCAACGGGGGAAACCATAACCTTAGACCTTTATTATCATTGTTTACACTATATTGTTAGTTAATTTCTAGTTTATTATTTTGTTATTAGATTTAGTAAACATCACCATTTGATATTCAAAAGTCTTGAGAAGATTGATTAAGTAATAGTTTAGTATTTTAAAGACTTAATTGATACGTAAATTCCCTGTGGGATTGACTCTGGGCATAATACCCCGGATTATATTTGCAGTGCCCATTTAGTCTTTTTATTAGACATAGTTGAGCGTGATCAGGGCCATTTGAGGTCCTATTTTAATGTTCTTGGTATGTACGGACTTGTGGGAGGATAAGGATTATTGTAATGTAATTTTTATCGGATTCCGAGACATGGGCCCGTGGGCTGGGTTTGGCCAATTTCGGGAATTGTGCCTAGTTTTGATAGTTTTCGATTGGGGTTCGTCTCCCTAGCATATTTTGATGTTATTGATCTGTTTTGTGATAGACTCAGAGCATTTGGGAGCCGATTCGAGGGGCAAGAGCACTACGGAGTAGTTTTTGGGTTGTTTTGAGGTAAGTAACGATTGTAACTCTAAACCTGAGGGTACGAAACCCCGATATTTTATATTGTTTTGGTAAATGAGGTGACGCGCATGCTAGGAAACGAGCGTGTGGGCATGCACCGATATGGATTGTGACTTGGTCCGTCCCGTAGCGACTATTAAGCTGCGTATTCGATTTGAAACCCTACGACATCCTGTATTTTAGAAATTTATACCTGTTTATGGGATGTGAACCATGTTTGGGGCCTTGAGCCAACCTATTTAGACCCTCAGAGGTACTTTTACACTATTCTCACACTATCCTGATAGAACATTTGTGAACTCAGTCATGTTTACCACTTGCTGTTATTTTCACTGTTATCATACTGTTTACCACTTGCTGTTATTTTCACTGTTATCATACTTTTTGAAACTCTGAGAGGTATTTTGGGCTGAGTCCCGTGAGTTGAGATGAATTGCCCGAGTGGCTTGTGAGGATGACTGAGTGAGACCGAGAGCCGAGTATGTAAAGACAGTTATGGATCGGGCTGCACGCCGCATCAATATATTTTATATATGTTATATATGGATTGGGCTGCACGCCGAAGCAATATATGTATTATATATGGATCGGGCTGCACGCCACAGCAATATATGTATTATATATGGATCGGGTTGCACGTCGCAGAAATATATATATTGGATCGGGCTGCACGCCACAACGATATAGCACTTGGGCTGAAGGAGCCCCTCCAGGAGTCTGTACACCCCCAGTGAGCTCAGTCGACTATTATATGGATCGGGATGCACGCTGCAATATATATATATATATATATATTATATGGATCGAGCTGCACGCCGCAACAATATACATTATATATTGGATCGGGTTGCACGCCGCAGTAGTTATTATATGGTACCTGATGAGTGAGGGTGCTGAGTGTGAGCATTGACTTATGAGAGTAGAGTCACGGGTGACTAAGAGGCTTGCCCGAGAGGCTTTATTTGTGAGCGACAATGTGCCCGAGTGGCTGATATTTCTATGAAACTACTATTTTCACTATTCTTTACATGAGCCTCTTTGATAAATGTTGACCAATGTTTTATACAAGTTTAAACGAAAAAAAATGGAGTTTTGTGAAATCTTTGGTAAATGTGGACTCTTGACTTGATCTACTACCTTTACTGGTACTTATTTTTATGAAACTATAAAGTTTAAATGCTCGTCACTTCACTCATGTTTTTAGATACTTTGGTTACTTACTGAGTTGGCGCACTCACATTACTCCCTGCACCTTGTGTGCAGATTCAGGTACCGGAGTAGAGCGATGGTTGAGCTACCCCATTTGGAGCATTGCTCGGAGATTGTGAGGTAGCTTCTCGGCGTTCGCAACCTACTCTTTCTCCTTCCTACTCTGACATTTTACTTTACTTCCCAGACTTGCTGTAGTAGAGGATTTGTATTAGACTGTATCACCTCTTAGATGCTCATGACGGTTGACTCCAGATGTTGGGACTGTGATTAGATGTTCTAATCATTTTTACTGTTTTGAGATGCTTAAGAAACAGAATTATTATGAAAAATTCGGATATTTGATGTATTAAATGGAAAATTATTTTTATTATTTTCAGTAAATTGGCTAGCCTAGTATCACGATAGGCGTCATCACGACCAGCTTAGATTTGGGGTCGTGACAATGTCACATGTATAAGTTTCTATATCATGTTGGGTCGTCCTATGTCTAGTATTCCCTTATTTTTTATTTTAGCTATCTCATGACGGACCTTCTGGCCCATTTACCATGATAGTATGATAAGAAAGATACGTTACGTTGGTACTCGGTTGAGTTAGGCATCGGGTGCTCATCGCGGACCTTCGGTTTGGATCATGACAAAAGTGGTATCAGAGCAGTTCTGTCCTAGGGAGTCTACAAGTCGTGTCCAGTAGAGTCTTTTTTATGGTTGTGTTGTGCACCTCACTTATAAGCAGGAGGTCATAAGGCATTTAGGACTGTCACTCTTTCTTCTTACTCTAGATCGTGTGGTAGAGCTCAGTTGTAAGAATTCAAAATCCTAAATTTTATTTTGTTCGTTATACAAGGATACCTACATCAAAAAATACAGTTGGTAAGATATTGAATGTGGTTGTGGAAGAGTTGAGTTAGAGGAACTCGATTTTGCATCATGCTTATGATGAATAAATGTATGGTCTTCAGTAGATTATCTGTGTACTACGACGTGTAAGCTTCTTGATAAGGAGACCTAAAGCATGAATATCTATCCACCCATATGGTAAAAAGCAATAAGAGAATCAGAAGGTATATACAAGATTCAACAAGTAAAAGAATCTAAGTCAAGAAGGATACGAGGTACCTAGTTGGTGAAGATCATCTGTATTTACAATTCAGGCGGAGAAATATAAGCATTTTGAGTTACTTTCAACAGTAACAAAGATATATTCACTTGACAACACCCATCTCGGTTATGCCCTATGGGAGCTAACATATATAGTTTAAGAGAATGATGGGATATCAGCATCCAGCTAAGGATAGAGTAACTCAAAATTGTTGATGGATTGTTATCATTAGCTCACATTTTCGAAGGATATTGCAAACATGGTAATAGTACTCCTTGTGAGACACCCAGATGGTGCACGCTAGAATAGTACAGCCAGATATGAATACTAGAATGTTCAGAAATTTCAGAAGATTGTCATTGGAATCCTAGAAGGGATAAATATTTACCTTTGTATAGATCACGTCCCTAGTAAAGAGAGAATGTTAGGCAACCAGAAGAGCCAGTGAGATGAATCAAGGGGGGATAAAAGTGAAAGAATGTTTTGTTGAAGTTTTCTGAATAAGGTGACAGACAGAAATATTAGCACGAGAATAAGAAGAAAGTAAATGAAGCATTATGAGTAAGATGTGATAAATGGGTGATAACGGTAAATCAAGACATGACACGATGACAGAATAGTCAAGTGAAGGAAAAGACAAGAGGTGACAGGCCTTGAGACAATAAAAGAGTATAGACGAAAGGCCATATCCTCATTATGGGAAATGAATTGGTGACTCCAACGTGATTACCAGAAGGCTAAGTTAGACCCCTATAGTAACATATATTATTATGGTCTAGTAAATAAGATAAAACCGAACATGAATTAAGGACCTAAGGATTTGATAATAGTCGACATCGTGACAATTTCAGAGATTCCATTCCGGCAATAATAGAATGGACAACAAAAAAATAACCTTTAAAGGGCATTCAGGAAAACGCTTCCCTAAAGCAAGAAATGCGAGCAAAGTTAATCTTAAGAGACTAAGTGTGCTAGTTACACTAAGTGTCACCTTCGTGCGTAATAAATTTAGTTACCCTAGTACAGAAGGTTACGACAAGGCAAGTAAGTGTCCGTGAAAATGTGAAAAGACGCCAAAGATGAAGAGATAAAATATTTATAGGTAAATCTTCATAGCATTAAATCTTATTTCTCCCCTAAAGGGGGAAGATATTGTGATATGGTATTAAGTCGGAGTTATGTGTTTCAGGTAACTATAGAATAGTAAAGGAGGAATGTGGTAGAAAGGCGAAAGGAGTGGGATTGCATTTATCCAAATCCTACGGATATGATACAACTCCAGAACATTATGCAAGCATGATGACGAGGAGAGGCAGTAAGGGCTCCAGCATTAGATGCTATTGATAAATAAGTGCAAATGAACACTCAATACATAAGGAGCTAGTGTGAGGGGTAAGTTAAGACAAAGGACATAACCCAAGAGAGATTACGCAGAATATAGATATGAGAATGGACCAACGAGTAGTTAGTAGTTGATTCAGGAAGAGCATAGGTATGGCTAGACAAGAGGATACAGACAAATCAGCAGATTGTGCAAGATAAACATAGTGAACCCCAACATAGTGAATTCAGTCTCGCAGATATGATGTCGTAATCCTTGAGAAATATTCAGATAGGAGTTGGGGTAATTATAGGTACCATATAAGTTTTATGGAAATAAAAGAGAGTTCCACTAGGAAGACAATCAAAATTTTCAATTCAGAAGCAACCCTACGACCACAAGTGCGCAAAGGTAAGCAACTAAGGATAATTATAGGCTAGTAAGAACATAAAAAATTCTTTCGGGTTACGATGTAATAAGCTCGCAGCTTTATAGGAGTCAAAGGGTCTCCCCTAAGTACTACAAAGAAAGACTAGCTGAGGAAATAAGAAAGAAGGCTTTAACTTAAGCATAGTGACATAAAGAAGAAATGGTCTTGTAACAACACTCTCACTACAACATTGTATGAACTCCATAAGAAAGTGGCACATGTCGTGTCTAATGAACGGGAAGTAGGAAAAAAAATCAAAAGCTGATATTTGAGATCATATGAGTTATAGGAAATTTCAGTATTCACGGGCAATAAAATAAGCCATGTATTCATGCAACAAGTGGCAGAACGGCCATGAAAAGTAATTACTTATGTTTAAGGACAATTGAGAAGGAACTAAAGGAAATTTATGGTGCTAGCAATTTAAAGGAAGATTGCGAGTATTATAAATAGATATATGTAGGTCGCAAGCTAAAGTATGATAGAGCCACAAGGTTTTAGGTAGATAGGAGTAAGGACATGAAAAGGTGAGTGAGAAGGTGACGAGAACAGGAAGGACTCGGGATTAAGCCCATCAAAACAAGAGAGTTGATGGTTTCCGTAAGTTATAGAAAGCTCAGTATAGCCTTATTGAATGCAAAGGAGTCTAAAACTAGTAGCATTTAGAAGAGATGGAATGTTGGGTAGTAGAATAAAGTGTAATTATGGTAGATAAGAGGATGATGTTTGGTCCTTCAATTGAATAATGATTCAAAGAAAAAGGATTTCATCGATGGCACATTGGATTAGAATCACGGGATTAGAATAACCCCCCATAAGATGAATCACATTGGATTCTATGAAATACGATTATTGAAGTATAAGTATCGTCCCTAGATGGATCATGCAAATCACTTCAAATGTTCCCCGATACAACGTGATCCCTAGTGACAATGTATTCCGTAAGAGGTTTCGAGCTATCAGTGGTAGATTATGGATCAATATTAAGGTGAATCAACAATGGATATATAAAAGTTACTAAGTGTGAGATGAGATTAGGCCTTCATTCTTAAGATGAACAGTAATGAGAAAGCATTAAAGTACATAGATTTATATATATAGGATAAACAACGAGAGAGTAACATGGAATTGGGTAGCAGACCTCAGTAATAACAAACTGAAGTAAGATTTATTGTGTATGACCTGCCTAGTTGTAGTAAATCCATAATCATAGATAATCGAGGCTATGAAAGAAGATATAGAAATAGTTGTAAGTTCGACAAAGTACCAAGCGAAGAACTTCAATACACCTATAGATTCCCAAAGGGATAGCTTGTCATAGTGTTGTATATGTTCACAAAGTGAGGCCTAGATATTGGCTAAAAGCTGGAGGAAAAGGAGAGAAGAGTTGCATAGGCGCACATACAAGGTCAGAGTCGTACAAGCCGCATGACAGAAGGTAGAAACACTTACGAGATTGGAAGAATTCCGATCACAAGTCGTGGTGTGAGACAATGGCCAAACGAAGGGAATGCCCTGGCCTATGGATTAAATAATAGAACAGTTTCCTAGATGGCAAGGACGGTGTTAAAACTATTTGTAAGGGATATCCGATTATGAGACCGATAAGCGAAATAGTCAACATTAGAGGACGAATTTTCCAAAGGAGGGAATGATGTTACACCCGCAGTATTACGTCGAAGTTACACTCCATAGTATTGTATGTTGGATTTGTCGTATGACAATTGACATAAGTTCAAGGACAAGGTTATTTTTGAGGTTATAAATATTATGCTATTTCAAACAAGTTATAAGTAAATTCGTGAAGGTAGTAAGGTAAGCGAATCGAATAAAATGAGTTTCGTCGAAGTTTGACATTTTAGGAGAAAAAAGGATCCTAGCTATAATACCCCATATTTATGGACTAGTGTGTTACATCCCGCATTTTCGTATGTTAAAGTTTTGTCATAAGTTAATCGACGTAAGTTCGAGAATGAGATTATTTTGAGATTATAAGCATCATGCTATTTCAAACAAGTGATGAGTAAATTCTTGAAGGTGAGAGGGGAAGCAAGTCAAAGAAATAAATTTTCGTCCAAGTTTGACATATTGGGATAAAATACGGGCCGAGCGATAATACCAGATATTTATGGATTAGTAACATACAAGGTACCATATAACCATGATAGTAGGATGTATAAAGTGTATTAAAAAGAAGTAGAATTTTAAGTAATTTGAGACAATTCTTAATTATGCGGGTAATTGGTGAATTACCGGGTAGCAAGATATTACCTAATTAGTTAATTGATTATTGGATAAGAATAAAACCCCTCCCCCACCCCATGTTGCAGCAAGCCATCACCCAAATCAAATGGCTCATTAGTCATGTTGGGTTAGGTGGCAACTAGCTAAAGTAAAACCTTGAAATTTGATAAAAAGGATAAAAAGCTACATAACCTTTAGCTAATTAAAAGGCTTCATATATCTAACATTTTGAGGGGTTAGGAAAGATCTCTCTAGGAGACTCTCTGAAGCAAACAGAAACGCTACTTGAAGCCGACGTAAAGGCAAATTGAAGCTAACATAGAAGGGTACGGGTCTTTAATAGATCGGACAAAGATTTTGCAATTTTAAGAGAGTACGGTGTAAACCTTCTCAAAAATATCACATGGATTTTTCCCAACTCCAGCTATGTTAAGGCTAAGCTTTTCCTTCATTTTGACATGATCTCGTAATTACACAAGTTTGATAACGAAGCATAAAGAAAAATTCATGTCCCGTAATTTACGTATAATTTTCCTAGTCTTGTAAGTATAATATTCAATTGAGTATTTCCTTCTTCCAGTCAAGAGAGCAGAAAATCTATACATACAGTATTATAGTATTTTCATTATCATCGAGCTATAATCGATGGGCATTCCCCTATTGGGCAACCTCTGATCAGATGGTAAGTTATATACCGAGCCTACTGGGCAGAGCGCCTATGAGCGAGCCCAGCATGGCCGAGATACAGAGCCTAGTATGTACGAGCGCCTATGAGCGAGCCTATTACGGCAGATCACTTATATGTATATACCGAGCCTTATAAGGCTGGACAACTATTTTACTTACTATATTGAGAGAGTTGAGTCAGTATCAGCAGGTAAGCATACCTTCAGATACCTTCAGATTATCTTTGACTCCCAGTTGCTTTCAGTTATTATATTATCAGTTCAGTTTTAACTTTCAGTATATTGCCTTACATACTCGGTATATTATTTTGTACTGAAGTTCCTTTTCTGGGAGCGTTGCGTTTCATGCGTGCAGGTTCAGACAGACAGACGGGTAGACCTCCTCAGTAAGTGTTGCCCGAGTTCAGCTTGATCAGTAAGCTCTATGCCTTTCGGAGTTGCCCGGTCTAGAACTTATGTACATCTTGTATATATATGTAATGAGTAGGTCGGGGAGCGATTCCGATCACAGTATATCCATCAGTAGAGGCTTGTAGACATATCCTGTCAGTTAGTGCAATATGTTGGGCTTGCAGGCCTTGTATGTATATTTGGTTGGTTTGTCACGTGGAGGCCGGGTTTCATCTTTCTTCCATCAAACTTTGTAATTTTTATGTTTCTTTGTATGATTTGTTGTTTGGTTATCATGTCTATGTGGAGCTAAACTTCACCTTCTAGGGTTGTGGTTTTTTCATGACAATTGTTATTAGGATATTGATTTTGCTTTCTTGATTTATCATATTAGTTTATTTATTCAATCCTTCTCTTAATTATTTCATTGCTTGATCACCAATTGAATACTATCTACGAATCTAGAATTGAACTCGAAAGTGGGATTCTAGATTGCACATAGGATTGAGTAGAGCAAGTTCTTGAACCTGGGCATCGGGGAATGATTCGCAGTTAGGATAGACATAGACATATACCTAATTGCCTTGCTTGGTTTATTTATAGGAATTATAAATGAGTTCTTGTTAGTTCTAATTCCATAGACATATAGGCGTTAGGTTAGCTTGAATAGACGAGTAAGAACTCGATATATTTTTATGAGCAATGTTAACCTTGTTAACCAATAAACTAGATAAATTAGTTAGTAAATTCAATTGTAGAATACAATAGGAATGTTATATAACCCATAACCCTAGATCATTTTCGTCACATTGATAATATAAAAATCCGCTCTTCCTCTATTTAAAGTTCATTGGTTATTTTCTTTTTAGTTTAGTTACTTTAGAATCACTACTTTTGGGTTAAATATTTGTTTAGATAATTAGTATAGTCTAATTTAGTTAATAGTTAATCACAAGTCCTCGTGGGTTTGACAACCAACTTTTAGTCACTTTATTACTTGACGACCGCGTATACTTGTGTGTGTTTGGTCGTAACAGAGCTTCATACTGACTTCTTATGAGGCTGGTACTTCTTCTAACTGGCTTTATCGTAAAGCCGTTATAGAATATGGTTGTTGTACTATATCTCTTGTACCTCTGATATTAGAGTAAGTCTGTAATGTTCTTAATCACAATTTCTATAATTTTCTGGGTCTAATAATCAGACTCTTGATTTATTTGATTGATGTAACTCTTTAGTTTCCTCTTCCTTCTGATCAGCTTTCATGTAAGCTTGAGCTATCTTTCGATCTGAGGCTCCTGGTATTAGTTATTACTTTAGCCTTTCATGGGTGCTATAGAATATTCATGATACAATCTTATATCAATTCAATCCTTTGTTTATACCCTGGCTCAATTCTTTCTTTAACCTAATACCGAAGTCTTCTACGGCTGTATGATTATCAACATATATGCTGCATGGATAATACTCCAAACTTTTAAGTGTGTTCATAACATAACTAACTCTAGACCATTGATCGAATAGTTCCTTTTGTTCCCTCTCAGATTTCCTTAATCTTAGGTAATTACTTTTCCTGGTCTTTCTGCCCCCTTATTGTATGCATACTGAGCTTATCTTAGTTCCCACACATGCCATAATTTTTGTACAACTCATATGGTCTCGAATGTTACTTCTGATTTTACTCCTCGTTCATTAGCCATGGTAGGTGCCACTTTATTTTGGAGTGCATACAATTTTGTAGGGAGACTATTTTTACATGACCAATTCTCCTTCAAATTACCATGTTTAGGTTAAAGCCTTCTTCCTTATCTCCTCAACTAGTCTTTCATTGTAGTACTTAGGGAGGACCCTCTGACTTGTAAAGTTGCGAGCTTGTTATAATACATACCCGAAGAAGTTTTTGATGTTCTTATTCACCTATAATTATCCTTAGTTACTTACCTCCATGCTCATGTGCTCGTATAGTTGCTTCTGAACTGAAGTTTTGACTGTCTTCCCAGTGAGACTCTCTTTTATTTCTGTAACATTCATACGGTACCTTTAACTACCCCAACTCCTATCTGAATATTTCTCAAGGATCACGATGTCATATCTACGACACTGAATTCCCACGTTGGGGTTCACTATGTTTATCTTGAACGATATGTTTGTCTGTATCCTCTTGTCTAGCCATAACTATGCTCTTCCCGAATCAACTGCTAACTATTCGTTGGCCCATCCTCATATCAATATTCCCCGTAATATTTCCTGGCTTATTTCCTTTGTCCTAACTTACGTCTCACACATTCTCTTTATCTATCAATAACATCCCGGGCAGGAACTCTTACTTCCTCTCCTTGACGTCGTGTTTGCATAATATTCTGCAATCGTGGCATATCAGTAGGATTTGAGTAAGTGCAATCTCATCCCTTTCTCATTTTTATCGCATTATTATTTTACCATTCCATAGTTACTAGAACCACTTAATTCTGACTTAAGTACCACATCACCCCATATTCCCCCCCTTTAGGGGAGTACAAAGATTTAATGCTACCGACGATCTATCTATAGATGTTTTAGCTCTTCATCTTTGACGTCTTTTCACATCATCGATGACCCTTACTTGCCTCGCGGTAATCTTTTTGTACCAAGGATAACAAATTTCCTTATTCGCGAAGGTGACACTTAGTGTAACTGGCACACACAGTCCCTTAAGTTTAACTTTGCTACATTGCTTGTTTTAAGGAAGCGTCTTCCTGAATGACCATTCTCTGAATTTCTCATGAATATTCTTCTGTTGTCCATTCTATTATTGTCGGAACGCAATCTCTAAAATTCTTATGATGCCGACTATTATCAAATTACTCAGTCCCTAATTCATGTTTAGTTTATCTTGTTCACCAGTCCATACTGATTTCTATTACTCTGGGGTCTAACTTTTCCTTCTGGTAATCACGTTAGAGTCACAAACTTATTTATCGAAATGAGGGTATGACTTTATGGACTGTAATCCTTTGTTGTCTCAAGGCCTGTCACCTCTCGTCTTTTCCTTCCCTTGACTATAGGCTCTGCAATACTGTAATTTTCTTTATCTGCCTTTGTCATCCATGTATCACATCTTACTCACAATGCTTTATTAACTCTCTTCTTATGGGGATAACATTTATGTCTATCACACAAAACATTCTTTTGCTTTTAGCTCCCCTTGCTCCATCCACTGGCTCTTCGGGTTGCCTAACATTCTCTCTCTACTAGGGATGGGAGCCAGAATAAGGTAATATTTATCCCTTCTAGGCTTCCAATGACTATCTTTGAATTTTTTTTTTTGAACATTCTAGTATTCATATCTAGCTATACTATTCTAGAGTACACCATCTGGATGCCTCACAAGGAGATCTATTAGCACATTTGCAATATCCTTCGGAAATGTCAACTAACACAAACAATCCATTCACCATTTTGGGTCACTCTAACCCCAACCGGATCCTGATATCCGTCCTTCTCTTACACTACTTCTATTAGCTTCCATAGGGCATAAATGAGATGGGTGTAGCCAATTGTACATACATCCGTCACTATTTAAGGTAACTCAAAATGCTTATATCTCTCTTCTTGAATTGTAGATAACGATCATCTTGACTAACTGGGTACCTCGTACCCTTCTTTCCCTTGCTTCTTTTACTTATTGAAACTTGTAAATTCTTATTCTCTCGTTGCTTTTTACCATATGGGTGGATACATATTCATGTCGTAGGGCTCCTTATCAAGAAGCTTACACAACTTTGTACACACATGATCTGCTAAAGACCTTACATTTACTCATCATAAGCATCATGCAAAATCGAGTTCCTCTGACTCAAATCTTTCACATCCACATGCAATCTCTTACCAATTCTCTTTCCGGATGTAGGTATCGTCTTATTACGTAGTAAACAGAGTTTAAGAGTCTGAATTCCTACAACTGAGCTCTACCACATGATCTAGAGTAAGAATAAAGAGTGATAGTCCTAAATTCCCTGTAGCCTTCTGCTTATAAGTGTGGTGCACAACACACCCATAAACAAGACATTACTAGACACGTCTTGTAGACTCCCTACGATAGAACTTCTCTGATACCACTTCTGTCACGACCCAAACCGATTGGCCACAAGGGTACCCGGTGCCTCACCTATCCTTGCGTACCAATATGAGACTAAGGGACTCTGAACATATAATGTCATACTTTGGCCATGGGCCAAATGGCAAGACAATTTGTGAGCGCTGACTAAACATCAATATAAAGCTGGGCCGACAAGGCCGTCATAACTACTACAGCTGGCAAACCAACAAAATATACATACAAGGCTTACAAGCCCAACATATTGCACTAACTAACAAGGTATGTCTACAAGCCTCTACTGATGAATGTAATGTGATCGGAATAAGGCTCCGACCTATCCATAACATATATATACATATATACACAAGATGTACATAAAACTCTAGACCCGGTAACTCCGAAGGACGCGGAGCTTACCAATCAAGATGAACTCGGGAAACACCTACTGAGGAGGTCTACTCGTCTGTCTGTCTGAACCTCCATGCATGTAATGCAGCATCCCCGGCAAAAGGGACATCAGTATGAAATAATGTACCGAGTATGTAAGGCAACAGAGTAACTGAAAGCTGAAACTGAATAGATAATATAATAACTGAAATTAATTGAGAGTCAAAGATAACCTGAAGATATGCTTACCTGATGATACTGACTCAACTCTCTCAATATAGTAAGTAAAATAGCTATCCGGCCTTATAGTGCTCGGTATATATAACTACTCTGCCATAGTAGGCTTGCTCATAGGCACTCGACCATACTAGGCTATGTATCTCGATCATTATGGGCTCGCTCATAGGCGCTCGGTCACAGTAGGCTCGGTGTATAACTTACTATCTGATCAAAGGTTGTCCAATAGGGGCCTGCCCACCGATTATAGCTCGATGGTTGGGAAAATACTATAATACTGTATGTATATAAACCCTCCGCTCTCTTGACTGGAAGAAGACAATACTCAATTGAATATGAAGTCCCGATAAGGGAAAATACTGTAACTTATGAGACTAGAATAATGTATATAAATTCGGGAGTATGAACTTCTCTTTATGCCTCGTTATTAAATACATGTAGTTACGAGATCATGCCAAAATGAAGGAAGGACTTAACCTTAACATACATGGAGTAGGGAAAAATTCGTATGATATTCTTGGAAAAGATTGCACCGTACTCCTTTAGAATCGCAAAATCCTGTTGCTATTACGCAATATAATTTCGTATGAAATTTTTATTTAAGTAACTTACGTTACTATCATACATGTTCTTGTATGAACTTGCTGAAGACTCCCTTCCAAATATTATAAAATATAAACACCTCCTTAAGTGATTTAGAGAGGCTTTTAAATCTTAATTGGTGTGGGCCCCACATAATGATGACTTGGCCACAAAATCACTTTAAAAGTGCCACCTTGGTACATGGTGTAAGAGTCACAATTTTGGCTTGATTAAGGCTCCATTTGGTTCCACGTTGGGGCTCTTTAAACTTATCCAAAGATCTTAATTAATTAGTTAATCTCCCACTAAAATTAATAATTACTCAATTATTCACATAATTAAAAATTATCTCAAATTACTTAAAACTCTACTTGCTTTTAACACACTTTATACACCTTAATATCATGGTCATGTGGTACCTTGTACGGTACTAGTCCATAAATACCAGGTATTATAGCTCGGACCATATTTTAAACCAAATTGACAAACTTCGACGAAACTCACTTTCTTCGATTCGCTTACCCTCTCACCTTCACGAATTTACTTATCACTTGTTTGAAATAGCATAATACTTATAATTTCAAAATAATCTCATTCTCAAGATTACGTTGATTAATTTATGACAAAATTTTAATGTACAAAAATGCAGGATGTAACATCTCATTTTCGAGCTTATATCAATTTACATATGACGTACTTTCAAGTACGAAAATATGGGGTGTAACAATTTAGTTGAGTTGTTTGAAGAATTGCTTGTAAGGTATTACTGACTCAAAGGAGTTGAGGTATGTTAAGGCTAATCCTTCTTTCCTTTTGGCATGATTCATACATACAAACGAAACGAGCAAACACACAACTTTCATAAATGACTCTATTCATATAAGTACTAGGGGTGCCTATGTTCTTGATTCCCCATGTGTCCTATTATTAGATCGTATGTTCACGGGTCTCAGAAAATACATAAGTTGATAAAGTTTATCCGAAGGCATATTGATCTTATGACATTACGAGAGATCTTATTGACTTACTTTATTATGCATCGCATTCATTTATACATGTACATTGACCCATGACCATATGGCATTATATACGCATTCATTTATACATGTACATTGACCCATGACCGTATGGCGTTATATACGCATTCATTTATACATGCACATTGACCCATGACCATATGTATATGCACATTTAAGTGCAGAAGTGTAGCGTGAGTACATAAACAAGTATCCCGTCTAACCTCGAAGAAGTAGTGACGAGGGGCAGACTTTGACACTTACTTTGGGCTAACGATAATATGTCAAAATTATAACTAAATATGGATTACAGGTATAATCCTGAAAAACTCAATAACAGGAAATGATAAATACTCCTTTCACAAATATTAAATCCCAAATTTATCTCTCATCATTTAATGATTTATATCATCAAGACATTGAAGCAATATCAATTATGAAAAGTTCCAAGGGTTTATCACGCGCAAATAATACCGAGGTCGTACGACCCAATCCAACATAATAACATTTAAACTGTGCAGTGCCGAGAGTCGAACATCACGAACCATAGATGCATCTATCTGCTACCGAAGCGTTCGGCCCACTCCACAAATAGAAAATACTTTAAATAAACACAATTTTTTTAATAACAGTCAAGTGTTCCATTCACAACCTCAAGTAAGTGAAAAATTAACCTTTTAGAATTCTTTTATCAATTTTTCAATATGACTTAAGCAATCAAATTAACAAGTAGGGGTGCAACCATTTCAAGTATAGCATGATATAGGTCCTAACTACCCGGACTATAGCATAATTAGTAGCTACGTACGGACTCTCGTCACCTCGTACATACGTAGCCCCCACAAATAGAAACACATAGTAATTAATTTACTTATGGGGTTAATTCCCTCTTACAAGGTTAGAAAAGAGACTTACCTCGTCTCAAGCCTACTTCCCGGTCCAAGATTGTGGTCAAACTCTCAATTCGGTGCCCAACGACTCGAAACTAGTCAAATATTATATAAAATGATCAATACATGTTCAAAAGTTCATATCCTAGCTATCAAAGTGATTTCCCAAGCCTATTTTGAAAAATCCCTAAATTTTGTGGTCAAACTCTCAATTCGGTGCCCAATGACTCGAAAGTAGTCAAATATTATATAAAATGATCAATACATGTTCAAAAGTTCATATCCTAGCTATCAAAGTGATTTCCCAAGCCTATTTTGAAAAATCCCTAAATTTTTCCCCCAGTCCCACGTGCCCAGAAGAAAGTTGTTACCCATAACCTCATGAACTCAAATATATGATTTTTCGTAAATTCCATAACCAATTTCGTGGTTAAATCTCATTTTTATCAAAACCTAAGTTTTTCTTCTAACCTATAAATTTCACAAATTTACATGTTAAAATCTACCCTTAATCTATGTATTAAAACTCACATTAAGTAGAAATTACTTACCCTCAATAGCTAGGTTGAAATCCCCCTTTTTTAAGCTCCAAAATCGCCCAAGTGTGTGAAAAATGAGAAAAAAATGTCTAAGTCCCATATTTAAGACAAGGCTTCTTCCCAACTGACTTCCCCTTCTTCGCCAACGCAGAAGAAGCCTCGTTCGCGAAGGCCTAAGCTGCCTGGGCATCGCGAACGCGATAACTCTAACGCGAACGCAGAGAGCAAGGTGCATTAACCCTCCTCGGCCTTATTTCCTCTACGCGAACGCGAGGGTGGCTTCACGAACGTGTAGGCCTAGATTCACCAGGCTTCGCGAACGCGAGAGCCTAATTGCGAACGTGAAGGGAAATTGTCCTAAACTTAACTCCGGGCGGTTCAAAACTCACCCGAGCACCTCGGGACCCTGTCCAACTACACCAACAAGTCTATAAACATAATACGGACCTGATAGAACTCTCGAAACGTGTAAAACAACAACAAAACAACGAATCACATCCCAAAACCAAATCGAATCAAAATATGAATTTCAAGTTTTCAAATCTCTCTGAACGCGCTGAATCATACTTAAACTACTCGGAGTTACACCAACTTTTGCGTGCAAGTATTAAATCACCATACAAAACTATTCTCGGTCTTGAAATTCCATTTGGACCTCGATATCACCAAAACCTACTCCAAACCAAATTTAAAGAACTTCAAAAACTTTCAAAGAGCTAACTTTCACTATTAGACGTCGAATCACTCCCGGGCCATCAAAAACCCGATACGAATATATGCCCAAGTCCGAAATCATCATACAAACCTATTGGAACCATCAAATTCCGATTCCGAGGTCGTTTACTCAAAATATTGACCGAAGTCAAACTTAGCCTTTTAAGGCCAACTTAAGAAACCTAGTGTCCCGATTTCAACCCGAACCCTTTCAAATCCAGAACTAACCGTCCCTGCAAGTCATAAACTAGTAAAATCACATACGGGGAGTTTATTTAGAGGAATGGGGTTTTAAAAAGTAAAATGACCGGTCGGGTCGTTACATCATGATTCACAGAGTTATTCAGACTTACAAGTTGAGTTCTTTACTCCATGTTTCTTTCATGTCTTTATATACTGCTTTCATGCCTTACATACTCGATACTTTATTTGTACAGACGTACCTTTTCTAGGGGACATTGCATTTCTTGCCCACTGGTCCCGATAGACTTGTTGACAGTCCTCCTAGTAGGTTATCAGCCCAGCGGAAGGTGTTGATGCACTCCACTAGCCCGGGAGTTGCCTATTTGGTCAGTATGCTTTGGACATGTATTGATCGGTATGGCGGAGCCCTGTCCAGACCTTTATGATGTTTATGTATTATTAGAGGTTTGTAGACATATGTCATGTATATGAATACTTGTATGGCCTTGTCAGACTATGTTTTAAGTGTACAAATGTTCATGTCGGCCTTATAGGCCTGTATGTCACATGTATAAGTTTCTATATCATGTTGGGTCGTCCTATGTCTAGTATTTCCTTATGTTTTATTATGGTTATCTCATGACGGCCCTTCTGGCCCATTTACTCATGATAGTATGATAAGATGAATGTGTTACATTGGTACTCAGTTGAGTTAGGCATCGGGTGCTTGTCGCGGCCCTTCAGTTTGAGTTAGGCATTGGGTGCTTGTCGCGGCCCTTCAGTTTGGATCGTACATAAAATTATCGAGTGACTTTATTTTAGCTTGCCACTTGCCTTAACCACCATGCATACTACCCTTCTCAAAAATATTTTTGTTTCTTCTAAAAGTTTGGCCAAACACCTCAATTTTTAGCCAAAAAGGCTATCATATTGTTCTATATAGAAAGATTATACCAACATATTTCCGGAAAAGAATCTGGATTTGGTAAATCATTTAACTTATTTATAATGAAATCTATAGTTTTAACGGGTTGTAACAGGTTAAATACAATCTTTATTAGGTTACAATTCTAGGCTTACTAGATTGGTACATGGTTCCTAATACTGATAATATAGTCAAATTAACACTAATGATGAACTTGGCAGGAATTCAAGCATGTAAGCAACATGGGAGGGGGATATCAGGCTTGGTTGGAGAGTGGGTTTGCTGTAAACAAACCACAAGATGAGCTTTGAATCAGTCGGATTTCTCTTGTTGCAGCAGTACGTGCTAGCTATCAACCACGAAAGAATAAGTATTTCATTGAAATCACAAGTATATTCTCTCTATTTGACGCTCAATGTAAAACAAAAATCTATATATATATATATATATACTAGTATCTATGAACGTGCGTTGCACGTTAATAATGATATGTGATGATTTAAATATTTATTTATATAAAGGAACAATAAAATTTAATTAATGAGAAAATTTTTATGTATAATAATAAAACAATCATCTAAATGCCGAAAAAAATTATTACATAGCATAATACATGAATTTAAAATAAAAGGAGATCATCAAAATTTACGCAAATGATCAATTTTGTCATGGTAGTTAGATAATTATGTATTATAGTTTAAAATTATTCAATGTGATGGTATCTTAACGAACACTTCTTTGTAGATAATATTTTTTTGTGTATGTTTCCTCCTAATGCTTTAGTTGCTCGGCCTTAACCAAAACTCGTGTTGTCGATTTTGATATCTCTCTTGAAAGTGCAACATACAGTTGTTCGTGCAAGAAAATATATTGCGATAATATAGTCTAATATTTAGGATATTTTTCCTTGTGCTTTATTTGTTATATTATCAAAACATAAACATACTAAAAATTATTTTCACACAAATTTAAAAGGATATTCCTTAGTTTCGGAAGACAAAAGTTGAATTCAGGGATAAGAATATACGTAGACACACATTGACCAGTATCATAATTTTTGCATGTATGACGATATTGTCAAAACTTCTATATACCATTTATGTGCTATTACATAAGCTATTCGGCGTATCTAAGTTTTTCAGTAGCATGACTGATATATTTTTTTCAAAATTAACCCATATACAATGGTAGATCAATTTTAACTTAGTCAATTATATATACGCTGACACTAACATACGTAAGAAATAATAAACTTGACAACAAACATATATGGTAGAAGGTCATTTGGTATTAAAGTATTTAAGTATTCTTTTTGGTAGTAATTATTGGTATCATTTTCTGCTGAGCCAAAAACTGAAAATATTTTATTTTTATTATAAAATTTTGCAATCAATATTTTATTTAGTTGATCAACATATTTATTTCTACTAGCTAAGATATCTTTTTAATTCTATCATGTGATTTGCACAAATTAATCTAATGATAGAAACATTTCTCTTATTAAATGCACTACTATTACCACTGAAATTGATAACTAAGTATTCACGAAAAACCAAATCATTTTTTATTGGATGTTCTATTCGTTTCCGACACGAAGCAAGAAGACATTGAATACTGGATCTTTCTAAATTTTATATTGTCACGACCCAAATCCTAACCCAGGTCGAGATGGCGCCCAATACCGCCGTCAAGCAAGCCAGCCTTTATTTACTAGTGATTTCAGGTAGTATATCAAAAATATTTTTCCACCACTTGCTTAACTTAGTTGAGACATTTAAGTAAACTTAGGCGAATTTTATGCAAAATAAATACTCATTAAGTCACAATTTACGATTACATTCCAAGATAAAGTCTACTAGCGTGTATGTGCCAAGATCTAGTGTCACAAGTCTACAGGCATCTAACATAATGATATCAAAATAAAAAGTCTGTCCCACTGTCCGAGTAAGTATAGACAGAAATAACAAAAGGATAGCTCCGGAGTGCTTCTGGAAATCGCCAAGAAGAGCAGCTCACCGTGAAGCCTCGACCAGTAAAAACTCAGGAACGAGCTCCGGACTGGAATCCAGATGCACGTGCCTCAGAATCTGTACAATTAAGTACAGAGCGTAGCATGAGTACATAAACAATATGTACCCAGTAAGTATCCCGCCTAATCTCGAAGAAGTAGTAACGAGAGGTCGACTTGACACTTACTAGGGTCCAAATAGAGTATTTAAGTGATAATTTAAAAGAGGACAACAAGTAAGCATGGATAATAAGAAAAATAGATATTGAACCATAGTAAAATCCGAATATGAAATGAAGCATTAATTTACAAGTTTTCAGTGCGATCCTCCAGGATAATTCATAGCTCGACAGCCATAAACAATATCAGACAAATAGCATGCGCAAAGTGGAATAAGGACATCCGGCCTGGGCCAACATAATAATAACAAATGTGCACTGCTGAAGGGTCGAACGGTGCGAACCATAGATTCTTCTATCAATACCCGTCATGGCATACGGACCCATGAGAGTAGGGGAAAGAATCACCCCGCTCGCGGGATATAAATTGCGAAGCGGTCGCATGTAAATACAACATCTTTCTTTCAATTATTTTCAAATAAAAATTCCTTTAAATCATCAAATTCTTGGTTTTCTTGAAAACAAAGTTGCATACAATGGAGTTACAAAGCATATAACTCAATTTAATGGAATTCACATGGCATGGTGTGGGCCTAACTATCCGGACATAACAATAATAGTTACTACGCACGGGCTCTCGTCACCTCGCACGTACGTAGTCCCCCACAACAATGATACATTACTATTTAGTTTACCTATGGGAATAATTCCCTCTTACAAGGTTATAAAGGAGACTTACCTCGCGTCAAGTCTACTTCCCGGGTCAAGAATGCGCCCGAAACTCCAAATTCGTCGCCCACGGACTCGAAACTAGTCAAATATTGAATAAATAAATCAATCTATACTCAAAAGTATGAAATTTCCCCATTTAAATGATTGTTTCAACCTAAAGTGCAAAATCCCAAAATACACCCTCGGGCCCACATGCTCGGATTCCGGAAACTTTTGAAGGAATATATCACCCATGGCCTAAGGATCAATAATATATAGTTTTTGTTTGATTCCTCAACAAATTTCTTGGTCATCCCCCATTTTTTGTCAAGAACCTAGGTTTTTACTCTAACCCATATTTTCTACTAATTGTGGTGTTAATCTACCTAAAAATTCAAGTAATAAGCTAAATTCATAGTAGAAATCACTTGTCTCTCAGTAGCTAGGTCGAATACCCTTCTTTCATGCCCTCAAAATCGCCCAAGGATGAAGAAAAATGGTCAAAAATGGCTAAGTCCGTGTTTAAAAGGAAGTGCACTGCCTTCGGGCTTTTCGCACCTTCAGCTCGAGGACCTCACCTGTGGTCACGCATCTGCGAGGAAATTCTCGCACCTGCGGATGAGGGGAAGGTGGCATGGTTTCGCACCTGCGGAGCAAAGTCCGCAACTGCGGATCCGCTTTTGCGGAGGGGTCTCGCACCTGCGACTGTCCCTCCGGAGGTACGGTCGCACCAGACCTGGTGCACCAGCAGTCATTTTTGGCTGGTTTTTGCCTCGCTCGATGCCCGAATGGCATCTGGGCCCATCCGAGACCCCGTTCAGATATACCAACAAGTCCTAAATCATAATACAGACTCGCTCGAGCCTTCGAAACGTCCGAAACAATGCTAAATCTAAAAATCACACCTTAAAACCTATTGGATCAAACTTAAGAGCTTCAAGTTTCTGAGTTCGCTTTCAACATGCCGAACCATACCTATACTACTCGAAATGACACCAAATTTTGCGAGCAAGTCATAAATGGCATAACAGAACTATTCCTGGTCTCGGAATTCCGTTCGGAACTCAATAACACAAAAACACGTCCTAAACCTCAATCTGAACTTAAAGACATTCTTACTTCACTATTTGGATCTGAAACGCTCCCGGGTCATCCAAAACCCATTCCGAACACACGCCCAAGTCTGAAATCATCATACGAACCTACTGGAATCTTCGGATCTCGATTCTGGGGTCGTTTACTGAAGTCAAACTTGGCCTTTAAGGCCAACCCTAAGGAACTAAGTGTTCCTATACCACTCCAAACTCCTCCACCCCTCGACCCACCCATCCCCTCAAGTCATAAATCAGTAAAAGCAGCTACGAGGAGTCTCATTTAGGGGCACCAGGCCCTAGAACACAAAACGACCGATCGGTTCGTTACATTCTCCATCTCTTAAACAAACGTTCATCCTCGAACGGGTCTAGAATCATACCTGGAGTGCTGATAAGTGTGGATATCTGCTCCGTATGTCCTCCTCGGACTCCCAAGTCGCCTCCTTGACTGGTTGGCCCCTCCACTGGACCTTTATAGCAGAAACCCTATTGGACCTCAACTGGTGATCCTGACTGTCAATGTAGCAACTAGCTCCTCCTTGTAACCCAATCTCTTATCTAGATGAATGGTACTGAAGTCTACCACGTGAGAGAAGTCGGCGTGATACCTCCGGAGCATGGACACATGAAAGATTGGATGAACCCCTGATAAACTGGGAGGTAAAGCAAGCTCATAAGCAACCTCCCCAACTCGTCTCAACACCTCAAATGGGCCTATAAACCTCGAGCCCAGCTTGCCTTTCTTCCCAAACCTCATAATACCCTTCATCGGCGAGACCTTCAACAGAACCTTCTTGCCCTCCATAAATGATACACCACGCTCCTTCTGATCCGTGTAACTCTTCTGTCTGGACTGTGCTGTGCGAAGTCTCTCCTAAATCAACTTCACCTTCTCCAAATCATCCTTCACCAGATCGGTGCCATATAGCTTAGCCTCGCCAGGCTCGAACCACCCGATGGGAGATCGACATCGAAGACCATACAAGGCCTCAAGGAGCCATCTCAATGCTGGACTGATAACTATTATTATAAGCAAACTCGGCCAAAGACAAGAACTGGTCCCATTGCCCACCAAAGTCAATCACACATGCTCTGAGCATGTCCTCCAATATCTGAACTGTCCACTCCGATTGCCCGTCAGTCTGAGGATGAAATGTTGTGCTGAGCTCTACCCGGGTGCCTAACTCACTCTGTATGGCTCTCCAGAAGTGTGAGGTGAACTGAGGACCTCGATCTGATATAATGGACATAAGCACGCCGTGAAACCGAACTATCTCCCAAATGTAGATCTGGGCCAACCTCTAGGAAGTGTAAGTGCTAGCTACTGGGATGAAATGTGACGACTTGGTCAACCTGTCCACAATGACCCAAACTGCATCAACCTTCCGCAAGGTCCGAGGCAACCCAACTACGAAGTCCATAGTGATGCGCTCCCATTTCCACTCAGGTATAGGCATCTGCTAAAGTAGGCCTCCTGGCCTCTGGTGCTCATATTTAACCTGCTGGCAATTTAGACATCTAGCCACAAACTCCACTATGTCTTTCTTTATCCGCCTACACCAGTAGTGCTGCCTCAGGTCACGATACATCTTCATAGCACCAGGATGTATAGAATACCGTGAGCTGTGAGCCTCCTCTAGAATCCTCTCCCTTAGACCATCAACATTAGGGGCACATAGGCGACCTTGAAGTATCAGAATATCATCCTCTCCAATAGAAACCTGCTTGGTACCACCCTGAACCACTGTCTCCCGGAGAGCCACCAAGTGCGGATTATCATACTGCCGAGCCTTGATCTCCCCCAATAATGAAGACTGAGCCATCACACATGCAAGAATCCAACTGGGCTCGGAAAGGTCCAACCTCACCAAGAGATTAGCCAATGACTGAATGTCCATGGCTAGAGGTCTCTCCCCTACTAAAATGAAATCCAAACTACCCATACTCTCTGCCTTCCTGCTTAAGGCATCTGCTACCATGTTCGCTTTGCCCGGATGATAAATAATGGTGATGTCATAATCCTTCAGCAACTCAAGCCACCTGCGCTGCCTCAAATTAAGATCCCTTTGCCTGAACAAGTGTTGCAAACTGCGGTGGTCTGTATAAACCTCACAAGGCACCCCATACAAGTAATGCCTCCAAATCTTAAGAGCATGAACAATCGCTGCCAACTCCAGATCGTGCATAGGGTAATTCTTCTCATGAACTTTCAGCTGTCGCGAAGCATATGAAATAACTCTCCCCTCATTCATCAACACACAACCCAACCCAACGTGTGAAGCATTGCAATAACCATATACATCCCAGAACCAGAAGGCAACACTAGAACTGGTGCTGAAGTCAATGTTGTCTTGAGCTTCTGAAATCTCGCCTCACACTTGTTGGACCATCGAAACGGGGCATTCTTCTGGGTCAACCTAGTCAGAGGGGTTGCAATGCAGGAAAAGCCCTCCGCAAATCGGCGATAATAACCTACTAAACCCAAGAAGCTCCTGATCTCTGTAGCTAAAGTAGGGCGTAGCCAACTCTGAACCGCCTTAATATTCTTAGGATCAACCTTGATACCCTCTCCGGATACCAAATGCCCCAAGAATGCCACAAAATCCAACCAAAACTCACACTTGGAGAACTTAGCATACAGCTTCTGTTCCCGCAAAGTCTGGAGCACCACCCTCAAATGCTGCTCGTGCTCCCCCAGGCTACGTGGGTAAATCATAACGTCCTCAATGAAGACGACGACAAAAAAATCAATATAAGGCTTGAACACCATGTTCATCAAGTCCATAAATGTTGCTGGGGCATTAGTCAAGCCAAAGAACATCACCAGGAACTCATAGTGACCATATCTTGTACGAAAGCCAGTCTTCGGAACATCCAAGTCCCGAATCTTCAGCTGATGGTACCCCGATCTCAAGTCAATCTTAGAAAACACACGCGCACCCTGCAACTGTTCAAACAAATCATCGATACGTGGCAATGGGTACTTTTTCTTGATGGTGACCTTGTTCAACTGGTGGTAGTCAATACACATCCGCATAGTCCCATCCTTCTTCTTCACAAATAGCACTAGGGCACCCCAAGGCGATACGCTCGGTCTGATAAACCCTTTAGCCAATAATTCCTTGAGTTGTTCTTTCAATTCCTTCGGAGCCATGCGATAAGGGGGAATAGATATGGGCTGGGTGCCCAGAGCTAAGTCAATGCAGAAATCAATGTCACGATCTGGTGGCATGCCTGGAAGGTCTGAAGGGAATACATCATCAAACTCTCGAACTACTGGCACTGAATCAATCGTCGGAGACTCGACGGTGGTGTCCCGCACATACGCAAGATAAGCCAAACAACCCTTCTCGACCATATGTCGAGCCTTCAGGAAAGAAATGACCCGACTAGCGGCACTAACTGAGGAACCTCTCCACTCCAATCTCGGCAACTCAGGCATGACTAGAGTAACAGTCTTGACATGGCAATCTAGAATGTCATGAGAGGGAGACAGCTAATCCATGCCCAGGATAACCTCAAAATCAACCATATCAAGCAACAAGAGGTCTGTTCTGGTCTCGAACCCACAGAAGGTAACCACACAGGACCAATAAATCCGGTCCACAACCACATAATCGCCCACAGGAGTCGACACATAAATAGGAGTACCCAAGGACTCACGAGGAATATCCAGGGAATGAGCAAATAAGGTTGATACATATGAATAAGTGGACTCTGGGTCGAATAATACCGATGCATCCCTACCGCATACTGAAATAATACCTGTGATCACGGCATCTGAGGCCACTGCATCTGATCTGGCCGGAATAGCATAGAATCTGGCGGGAGCACCGGATGACTGATCTCCACCAGAATAAACAGGAGCTGACTGGGCTCCCCCTGCTTGGCCTCCACCTCTGGGACGACCCCTACCAGCCTGCCCTCCACCTCTGGGCGGCCGAACCGCTGGTGCTGACCTTATAGGCTGGTGACCCTGCTGCACTGCCTTGCCCCGAAGCTTGTGGCAATGCCTCTTTATGTGAACTGGATCCCCACACTCATAACAACCTCCCGGCACCATGGCCTACTGCCCTAAAGAAGAACCCTGAATAGCGGGAGGACGGTAGGAACTCTCTAGCATAGCACTGAAATAAGGACTGGTAGACCCCTAATGACCAGAATACCCGCCATAGGAACCCTGAATAGCTAGAGGGCGATAAGAACTCTCCGGCATGGAACTGAAATAAAGCCTCGTTGGGACACCTCGTAGAGGTGGTAGTGGTGCTGAATACGGGGGCCTACTGGACTGGCCCTTACCAAACTGACATCTGCCCCTAGCTGGAGCACCTATGAAATACCCAGAAAATCTGGCCCTCTTATCCTGTTGACCCTGCTCTCTGCTCCTCGACCGATAACCCTCGATCCAACAATCTCTACCACAAGATGATAAGGAGTCCCCATCTCCACCTCTCGGGCCATATTGTCCCTAATAGCTGGATGTAACCCAGCTACAAATATCCGCACTCTCTCTGCGTCAGTAGGAAGTATCATGAGTGCGTGACGAGACAGCTCAGAAAACCTAGCCTCGTGGTCGGTCACTGACATCTGACCCTGCTCCAGCTGCTCAAATTGATACTGCAGCTCTTCCCTTTTAGAGGGTGGAATATACTTGTCCAGGAATATCTGAGTAAACTACTCCCAAGTGATGGGAGGAGAATCTTCCGGTCTGCCAAGAATATAGGACTACCACCATCTACGGGCCCTGCCCTCTAGATGAAAAGTAGTGAAGTCGACTCCATGAGACTCCAGTATCCTCATGTTGTGCAGTCTGTCCCTACACCTATCAATAAAGTCATGTGCGTCCTCATGACGCTTACCTAAATAGACAGGAGGGTGCAATCTAGTCCATCGGTCTAATAACTTATGTGGATCACCGTCCGCAGCTGGTCTGGGCTCAGGTGTTGCTGCTGTTACTGGCTGAACCCAACCCATGGGTAGTGTACCCGGGGTCTGATATACTGCAGTTGCATGTCCAGCAGCCTGTGCAGTAGGGGTCTGTGCTCCCTCTCCCGCTTGAGATGTGGTCGGGTCTGCTTGAAATAAACCAGCCTGAGTCATGGTGTCCATGAACCGCATCATACGGCCCATGACCTCCTGAAATCTGGGCGCCATCATAAAATTCAAAGGGGCAGGGTCTGCTGCGGGCACCTCGCCCTTCTCCTCGGTGATGGGATCCTCTACTGGATCCGCTGGGGGTGCGACTGGTATAGTCCTGGGATGCCCTCGTCCCCTACCTCGGGCTGGTGCCCTCCCCCGGCCTCTGCCACGACCTCGAATGACGGGGGTAGCGAACCCTCCCGGGTCTGGAACATCAGCTGCTCGCGTCCTCACCATCTGTGAGATAATAGAAGAGTGAGATTTTTAGTATACCATCAAATGCACGATAGAATATGAATAAAGAGAGATTTCCTAACACCCTATAGCCTCCCGAAGATAAATACAGACGTCTCTGTACCGATCCGCAAGACTCTATTGGGTTTGCCCGTAACTTGTGAGACCTACGTGAACCTAGAGCTCTAATACCATGTTGTCACGACCCAAATCCTAACCCAGGTCGCGATGGCGCCCAACACCGTCGTCAGGCAAGCCAATCTTTATTTACTAGTGATTTCAGGTAGTATACCAAAAATATTTTTCCACCACTTGCTTAACTTAGTTGAGACATTTAAGTGGAAACGGATAACTTAGGCGAATTTTATGCAAAATAAATAATCATGAAGTCATAATTTACGATTACATTCCAAGATAAAGTCTATTAGCGTGTATGTGCCAGGAACTAGTGTCACAGGTCTACAGGCATCTAGCAGAATGATATCAAATGAATAAAAAAGTATGTCCTACTGTCTGAGTAAGTATAGACAGAAATAAAAAAAGGATAGCTCCGGAGTGCTGCTGGAAATCGCCAAGAAGAGCAGATCACCGTGAAGTCTCGACCAGTAAAAACTCAGGAACGAGCTCCAGACTGGAATCCAGATGCACCTGCCTCAAAACTTGTACAATTAAGTACAGAGCGTAGTATGAGTACATAAACAATATGTACCCAGTAAGTATCCCGCCTAATCTCGAAGAAGTAGTAACGAGAGGCCGACTTGACACTTACTATGGTCCAAACAGAGTATTTAAGTGATAATTTAAAAGAGGACAACAAGTAAGCATGGATAGTAAGAAAAATAGATATTGAAACGTAGTAAAATCCGAATATGAAATGAAGCATTAATTTACAAGTTTTCAGTGTGATCCTCCAGGATAATTCATAGCTCGACAGTCATAAACAATATCAGACAAATAGCATGCGCAAAGTGGAATAAGGACATCCGGCCTGGGCCAACATAATAATAACAATTGTGCACTGCCGAAGGGTAGAACGACGCGAACCATAGATGCGTCTATCAATAACCGCCATGGCGTATGGGCAGCTCCCATGAGAGTAGGGGAAAAATTCCTTTAAATCATCAAATTCTTGGTTTTCTTGAAAACAAAGTTGCAAACAATGGAGTTACAAAGCATATAACTCAATTTAATGGAATTCACATGGCATGGTATGGACCTAACTACCCGGACATAACAATAATAGTTACTATGCACGGGCTGTCGTCACCTTGCACGTACGTAGTCCCCCACAACAATGAGACATTACTATTTAATTTACCTATGGGAAAAATTCCCTCTTACAAGGTTAGAAAGGAGACTTACCTCGCGTCAAGTCTACTTCCCGGGTCAGGAATGCGCCCGAAACTCCAAATTTGTGGCCCACGAACTCGAAACTAGTCAAATATTTCATAAATAAATCAATCTATACTCAAAAGTATGAAATTTCCCCATTTAAATGATTGTTTCAACCTAAAGTGCAAAATCCCAAAATACACCCCCGGGCCCACATGCTCGGATTCCGGAAATTTTTGAAGGAATATATTACCCATGGCCTAAGGATCGATAATATATAGTTTTTGTTTGATTCCTCAACAAATTTCTTGGTCATCCCCCATTTTTTGTCAAGAACCTAGGTTTTTACTCTAACCCATATTTTCTACTAATTGTGGTGTTAATATACCTAACAATTCAAGTAATAAGCTAAATTCATAATAGAAATTACTTACCTCTCAGTAGCTAGGTCGAATACCCTTCTTGCATGCCCTTAAAATCGCCCAAGGATGAAGAAAAGTGGTCAAAAATGGCTAAGTCCGTGTTTAAAAGGAAGTGCATTGCCTTCAGGCTTTTCGCACCTGCGGCTCGAGGACCGCACCTGCGGTCTCGCATCTGCGAGGGAATTCTCGTACCTGCGGATGAGGGGAAGGTGGTCTATCGCACTTGCGGAGCAAAGTCCGCACTTGCGGCTCCGCTTCTGCGGAAAGGGGTCCCCGAATGGCATCTGGGCCCACCCGAGACCCCGTTCAAATATACCAACAAGTCCTAAATCATAATACGGACTCGCTCGAGCCTTCGAAACGCCCGAAATAGTGCCAAATCTAAAAATCACACCTCAAAACCTATTGGATCAAACTTAAGAGCTTAGAGTTTCTGAGTTCGCTTTCAACATGCCGAACCATACCTATACTACTCAGAATGACAGCAAAGTTGTGAGCAAGTCATAAATGGCATAACGAAACTATTCCCGATCTCGAAATACCGTTCGGACCTCGCTAACACAAAAACACGTCCTAAACCTCAATTTGAACTTAAAGACATTCTTAGTTCACTATTTGGCGCCGAAACGCTCCCGGGTCATCCAAAGCCCGTTCCGAACACACGCCCAAATCCGAAATCATCATACGAACCTACTGGAATCTTCGGATCTCGATTCCGGAGTCGTTTAGAAAATGTTGAGTGAAGTCAAACTTGGTCTTTAAGGCCAACCCTAAGGAACTAAGTGTTCCTATATCACTCCAAACTCCTCCAAACCTCGACCCACCGTCCCCGCAAGTCATAAATCAGTAAAAGCAGCTACGGGGAGTCTCATTTAGGGGCACGAGTTCCTAGAACACAAAACGATCAGTCGGGTCGTTACATATATTTTTTGTCAATTGAATTTTTTTCATTTGAGTCGAGAAGTATAACTTTGACAAGCTAGCTTTTACAGTCTCTGCTTTTGTCGATTTTGGAACTATCGATAATACTTGACATGAATCACCTCTTAAACCATTAACTTTACACCAAATGATTCATTAATAAGAACTCTGGGCAATTATTTCGATTGTTTGACACATTGCTATAACTGCATCATCTCATATTATCAATTTTGTTTTCCTTATAAATTTAGCACTATTGTTCTGCTTTGATATATTTGTGTTGGTTATTTAAGGACCCGTTTGGTCATGAGTTTTGCCAAAATAAATTTGGAATTTATTTGGCAAACTCATGTTTGGACATAAATTTTGCCCACATTTTGGCCAAATTCCAAAACTTGGGAATTTTATACATGTGTTTTCAAAATAAAGTTGGGAAATATGTTTTGAAAATATATGTCCAAACACATTTTCATCTTCAAACCAAACTTCACCCAAATCAGATTTTTCAAAATAAATTTGGAAATCTATGGTCAAACGCTAGCTAAGTTGTTTGAAGAGATATATCAAATCTAAAATGGGTGGCCTCACAATAAATCGTTGTTGGTACACCACTTGCTATTATTGCTAACAGTGTCATGCCTCTTGATATGATATTTGCAAGTAATGTATGACATAGAAATATTATTTCGATTCCATCGGAAGCATCTACAAAAAAAATTCCCGTTATACCATAGTCGACTCTTTATAATATAGTCTTGAAAGCTTGTTCTTGATTAGGATTTAGCTTTGATTGTGTTTTCTCAGACACTTGTATAACATTTTAATTCTTAATAATATACTAACCTTTTTACTTTGTGTTCTAACGCTCGTTCTATGGAATAAATTTATGCTGCTAAGATTTTTTTTTAAACTTGAATAACATTTTTACTTTAAAAAATAATTAAATTGGATTCTCTTGCTAAATAATTAATAAAAAGATTTAATTATTTGGTTTTAACATAAAAAATAATTTATTCTATGTTGATTCAGATCTTAATATTAGTTCATCTCTTATTTTGAATAATTAATTTTAATTATAATTTTATCCACTATAAATTTTATTTTAAAAGAGTAAAATATTGATATGACATTTCACTTTTAGATGTTTATATGTGTAGAATCATTAGTGGTACTGACTCCTACCAACCATTTTTTTTCCCTCTTTCTCACACATTTATATTCTTAATATTTTCTTAGTTGTTGTATAATAATAGGGCATTTTTTAATAATACAGAAAAATTGATAAAAGACATTATTTGAGTAGGAAAGTAGTACAAATATAATATAAAAATATATTATCGTGAGGGTATTTTTTTCGCAATTTTAATTTTTTATGCGGTCCATTTAGTATTACTTTTTTTTTGTATTGGACATTATGGAGTGCTAATGTATTGCCAATACAAAGGATTCTTATAAAATTGATTTTATAAAACCTTCCTGCATATTTTTAATAAGAATTTAATAGATAATTTTTTTTTAATTTTAAAATCTTAAATATTAGCAAAGAAGGTATTGTAGTCCAAAAAATATATTATTGTATTTATGTCCTTTCCGTATGAGTTCTCCCGCTTAATATTTTAGGGCTATTTTGGTATATTAATAATGTATTTATGCTTTTATAATAATATAGGCTCTCCTTTTTCTAAATGGATTTGGACAATATAATACATTCTCAAATTAAATTTCTAATAGGACATTATAATACGTTTTCGAATTAAACTAGTAATACGAATTTTTAAGAAGTACATCCTAAAAGTAATAGGATTACATGACTAACGATATTGACTTGTTCAATCTTATATGAACTAGACGGCCCGAAATTAATTATACTAGTAGGATTCCTAATGGTAATCATGTAGGATTCCTAACGTGTAGTATTATGTCCTAAAACTAATAGGATTATAAGGCTAATATCTAGAATTTCGGTTATTTTCTTTTATTATGAGTTATTGCCCAATATTATAAGGTTATTTTTGTAAACCAACATTATATTCATGCTTTTATAATAATAATATAGATAAAAGAGAGAATTGAAAAGCTGAGGTGACACCTTTCTTTGCCCAGCAATACTATTTATATAATTTCTGATTTTTTGACCATTTACCTTATTTTTAATAAAAAATTTAAGATATTCATGAGTTCAATAGAATTTAATGTGTACCTATAATTATAAAATAAATACATAATAAGGAATTATGAAGGCAATAAAGAATTTAAGTAAATGAGAATTGTAAGATGTTTAAATCTCTTACATAACGTTTCAGTTACAAATTTAATTCTCACCCTTTAGATTAAATATTGAGTTACAACTTTATATACGTCGCATAACTTTAATTGCATAATTTGAAAGGATTCTTCATCACTAAACATCTCTATTTAAATAGAGACACTATATGTGCATTCACCATCTCAATTTTTCACCAACCAATTTCATACTTTAATTTGTGCAGTGTGCATTAACAGAAATAATTTAGACGATACAATTATGAATCACAGAATGGAGTGAGTAACCAAGACATTAACAATCCAGGCTATTTTTGATTTTAAGGAATCATCAAAAATCTTACTATCTCGACCTCCTCTTGAATCAGCATCATACCGTAATAGTGATTGTTTATCCGAAAATTAGTGAATTGTCATGATAGTTTGAAGCAGGTTTAAATATTACACAATCCACTCTTCCTTCGTCCTTCAAGTCACCAAGTGTTAGTTACATGGAAATAACAAAAGAAATCAGAAGGCTTTTGGTGAGAGATTTAAAAGATTATATCATGGGGTGAAGCAAAGAAGAAAGGAAGTTGGGGTTAGAATTTTTTTTTTTTTTTGGTGAATCCACTAGGTATTATGTCTAGGGCTGATTTTCATATATATAAAAAACTAAAGTACAACAAGAAGGGGAACATAAATCTTACCTCCGAATAAGTGATTAATATAGATGACTATTAAATTTATAGCCATTTGATATCTTTCAAGTATGTGTAGTCAGACCTAAATGAGTGTACCATTTTACTAACAAAAAATAGTAGCCTAATGATTTACAAAAACATTAAGACATGCTCCAATATACATTTGCTCCTATAGTACAACAGAAGACATGCTCTCCCTATGAGGTGACAAAAACATAATACAACAACATAAGGTATATAGTAAAGGATACATCAAAGAAAATCTTCATGTTGGCTTGAGCAATGAAGGAAGCCATTGTGAAGGTAACCAAAGTAGATGCTAAAAAATGTGCAGAAAACTGTGTTGCATATTGTTGATTGCTCAATTTCAATCAACTCCAAAATTCAGAAAAATTGATGCGTCTTGATTGTTTTCTTGTATCATCTGTGACACTGCCGAGTGGTGGATAATGCAGTAACCAAAACAACTTGTTGACAGAAGAGAGGAAGCAGTTATCCTGGTGATTCCAGGTAAGTGGAATTTCCCCACCACATTGGTATACATTCAACAGAATGAGCACACCCAGTGCTGATACCACACTTTGAATGTATACTAATGCTGTGAGTTTACTTCCGGTACCTGCAAAAAAAAAAATCAAAGTTAGGTAGAAACTGTCATCATTCCCTCCTCCAGTTGGATTTGGGGTTGATGCCTGCTACTGATATCTGGGCTTCTCCAGTGTAAGGTGATGATGTTTAACATGGGTTAGAAGTTTTGTAAGAGTTTTTATCAGAAACTACAATCAATTTGATATATTCTTGCAACATTTGTGAATACTATTTTCTGTTTCTCTATTTCTCTCTTTTTCCGTTGAAGCACTTTGAATTTATAGGAAATAATAATGAGAGCGTTTTAAGAAAAAATTATTTTTTGCGAATTCTGCATAAAATTAGGAGGTGATTAAGGGGGAGGAGAAGGAAAATGAAAACAAATAAAATAGAAAAGGAAAAAGAAACAGTAGAATTACAAGAAAAAGGAAGGAAATGAAACATTCCCCACACAAATTCGGTCGAAATCGGAAGAGAAGAATATCTCATTTTGTTTGTTTCAAATATGATAAGTTTCAATTACTTTATTTATCCTTATCTTTTACTACGTCATGCTTTATTTAAAAAATAAGAAAAAAAGTTGTAAAGACGTACTGTATAAAATATTTATCCATTTGTTTCAATTTACGTGTACTTTTTCAGAATACGAAGAATAAATTGACTAATTTTCTGTATGAATTCGGATAGGACTTTTAAAATTTTTAAAAATAATATTTACATGCTCCGAAACTAGATAAAAAATACTATTAGTAACAACAATAATTTCAGAAGGATATTAGTAAATTCTAATTAAAAATTTTGCACGCGAGAATATTTTTATAACAAATACGCTAGTATTGCAATAAAGTCTGTGATTTTGACATCTGCATTTTTTTTAGTTGCGGTCCCTATACTGTACTTAATATTTTACTCGACACAGAAATTGCAAATAGATGAGAAACTAATTGAAACAGAAGAAAGAAAGCTTACTTATTGAATGATTTAAAATAGGAGGTAAGCTGCTGGGTGGCTACGTAGGAGGTCGTTGGATGTTTGTTAATGGCAGCTGGCTAAGAGAACTAGTCAAAATACTGTATTCTAAAAAAAAAAAAGAATTAACTTTCACCAATCAGAACTCCAACTACTGAGCTGTTCATCCCTACGCTCTGAATGGAAGCTTAAATTCTTTTTCCTATGGTGTAATGTCTAAATCAGCTTGTTCACTTCTATATTTATTGGGGGACCTATTTATTGGACACCACTTACTTTCATTGTTACCGAATAACTCCTTTCACCAACACTATTAATTTTGTCAATCAAAACTTAGGTAAATTCAAAAAAAATTAATATTATTTTTTATTTCTGCTAGGATCGAGGCAAAGCTTACAATATAACTTCCACAACTAAAATAAACATTATGGCGACACAACCAGCAAGAAGCCCCCAAAAATAGGCCTGAGGAGCATGTGGAAAATTCAGCTAGTATGTCACAATAAATGACAGAGGCAAAGATAGACAAATTGAGCGACATACTTTTTTTTTTTCAATAACAAGCACACTATCAGAAATTTTTTTTGTTCAATTACAGATGAAATTGAATCTCTTACAGAAAATTGAGCTCTAAATAAGATACTTGATGCTGCGATTGGCTGTGTATTCTGTTCCAGTAGAGATTTCTATATGGTCCTTCACAAATAGGCTGATCTGATACTTCAATTCCACAACTTCAAGCTTTTAGCAACTAAAGTTGTGACACCTTGAAAAGGCTGATAGCAGTTAAAGGTTGATTATCGATATGATGCATTATGTTCCTCCATTTTCGGAACAACATAGAAACCAACCTTCCCAACAATACGACAACTCTTTAGTCAAGAGAGAGATCATTATCCAAAAAAGCACAAATTTTATTGTCTTAATTGTATTGGTCAAAATTAGGTCCAGTTTAGCGAATGCAAATGGACGAGCTGTGGTCGAGGTCGAGCACAATCTAGTAGCGAGGAGGTTACAGGAGAGAAACTAATACCGAGGTCAAGTAAAGAACAAAGGGAAGCAACGGTTAGAATAATCTTAGAATTGCGGAAAGGAATATTCCATTGAATATTTCTCTAACTGTACTTTTTTAGGGTTTCCTAGGAATATTCCTTATAAATAGGAAGAGATAGGGAATAAAGGGGGATCTTCACTTTTCTTATAAGAATATCTTGTAAAGGGTTGACTATCAAGAATATACAAAAAACTTGTCTTGTCTCCTACGTTTGATTCCATTGTTCAATATACCTTTTTTACTCACAAGATCCAAGAACAATTTGTCCATCTTCATAGTCTATTGTCACACGATGTTGTCAAAAGAAGGAATCATCCAACTCATTTAACATTTGGGTGAAAATTCCTTCTTATTACATTTAATGACATTTGTCATATTTATTATATGTTTTTATCCTCGTATTCATTGACAATCATTAAGCATTTACTTTGTATTCACTGATCTGGACATGGTCCCATACCATTAAAATATTCGAACATCAGATCTAGAATTTATTATATTTAACTAGGATTCACCCATTATCTTCTTATTAAATTAGTTTAACAAAAAGGGCTTAAAACTTTTTGATCAAACAATTTGACGCCGCCTGTGGGGAGTTCCTAGTTAAAATTTTAGTTTCTTCTTGATCTACAAAAAAAAACGACAAAGCTTTCTTTTTCTTGCTTGCGCAAACTAACAATGACAGCTAAAGGAGAGGAAAGATTCAAAAAGCAGTGGTGGGCGTCACTACTAACATCTAAGCACCATTAACGAGGTTAACTGAGAGGACGAGGAGAACGTGACGTCGAGCGCCTCACCAGGCGAAGTGACTCACCTCCCCCTCATGGGAGTGTAACTGCTTCTCATGAGAAGGGAGTCTCTACGTCTACGTCGGAGAAAGCACCGCCGGCAGTAAAAACATTATTGGAGGTGTGGCTGACAAGTACTCTAAACAATGTACTCGACAAACCCGCTCAAGGGGTGAGTAGGAACACCGCACGAGTTGACACCACAAAAACCATCAACGAGCAACACGCCCCTCCCCTAAAAGGTATCACTCACACTGTTGTTGATGCAGGTAACGATGCCCTCGCAGCTATTCTGAGGAAAATAGAAGAAATGGAGAACAAGAATAAAGCACTCCGCGACCAAATGAGGGAACACCCAAGAAAGGGTTGATAAGATACCGGGCGCCCCGAAACTTCTGCCGAAGCGGGACGTCAGTCGGTTCGTGGAACAACCATACAACGAGGAGGCAACTCCACATGTCATACCCAAAACCTTCAAAATGTGACCATATTTAAAAATATACGACGACACAATGGTCCCTGAAGACCACATCATTCATTACGTCACGGCTGTAAAAGGCAACAACCTCTCGAAAGAACAGGTACCGTCGGTGCTGCTGAAGAAGTTCGGGGAAACCCTAACAGGGGGAGCCTTAACATGGTACTCACAATTACCAGCACGTTCCATAGTAACATTCATGGAAATGGCCGGCAAGTTTGTCACCGCCCAGACAATCGCCTGGCGAAGGGCTTAGGGACTTCCTCGCCCGGTTCAACAGAGTGGGAATGAGCCTGCCGAACGTGTCAGAGGGAATGGCGGTAGCGGCTTTTCAGAATGGGTTAAATAGGAACGGGTCGAGGGCGACCAGAAAGCTATTAAGCAGACTCATGAAATACTCTTCCACCACCTAGGAAGAAATACGCAACGCTTATTGTGCTGAGGTGAGAGCGGACGAGGATGACCTCAGCGGTCCAACTCAATGGTTAACATCAGTCCACATGGAATCGAGGAAAGATCGTCGGAATGACAGCCAAAGAGATCACGTAGGTCCACGCCTCAATCACGAACGACACCAATCGTACATCAGAACGGCCATCCCACTACTTCCCCGCCAAGCCGAGGGCCCGCCACATACGGGGACTTACCGAAACGAGAGATGTATGCCTCTACTTTTTTCTGCTCATAATTTTTTTGTCTCTCCTTTAGAAATAGTTTACTCCCTAGAGAAGCTCGTCCCCAAGGTGAAATGGCCACAAAAGATGAAGTCCGACCCAAACTCCAGAAAGTCAAATGCCCTTTGCGAGTTCCATCGGGAACGAGGCCATAAGACCGAGGATTGCATAGCCCTACGGCAAAAGGCAGTGGACATGCTCCACCAAGGACATTTAAGAGAGCTAATGAGCGGCCGAGGAAGAGCCAATTTCGCTCGTGGATGAGAACAACATCAAGGCCCCCCAAAGCCACCCTCCGCATCCTGCACCATCCAAATGATCATCGGCGGAGGCGACGAAGCAACAATCAACCACGTGAAGTTCACCACCACCCAAAAATTGAAGCGTTTGATCACCCATGAACGGTATAATGACCTCGAATAAAGTATAATCTTCGATAAGTCGGATACCCACATTTTGACCTTTCCTCATTTCGACGCTTTTTCATTACTTTATGAATTTCAGATACCGATGTAAAAAGAATCATGGTAGATGACGGGAGCGGCGCATGTATTATCCACCCCAGAGTTCTCACACAAATGAGACTCGAGGATAAGATAGTACAACACTGCATAACACTAAAGGGTTTTAGCAACGCAGTTGAACGGACCTCCGGAGAGATAACATTGCTTGTTCCAGCCGGGGGCGTCACCCTGGAAACAACATTTCATATCATGAATCAAGACAAAGCCTACACGCCATTATAGGGCGACCTTGGATACACGTCATGAGGTCCATCCCGTCCACCTTATATCAGGTCATCAAGTTCCCTACCCCATGGGGAGTATTCAGCATCTGTAGTGAACAACGCACAACTCAAGAATGCTATTGCATCGCCCAAGACTACACATATACTCAACAGTTGAAAGGGAAGGTCTCAGGAGCATAGCAATTAGCGAAGTCGGGGCCCGAGTTCGATGAACAAAAGGACGTCATCAAAGACCCCGACGTTTTGGAAGCCACAGGAACAACAGTGGAAGACCTCTATCCCATTCAACTGGTTGGAAGTGACCACAACAAAAAAGCTTACATCGGCCACAAACTCACAAAACCAGGTAAATTACATAAATTACTGACAACGCATACTTGTTTACTTTCTCCCACGCAGATATGCCAGGTGTCCCAAAAGACATTGCAACACTCAAGCTGAACGTCGATTTGCTCTACTCACCGGTACAAGAAATCAAGAATTTCAATGCCGCAATCAACGATGCCGTCCGCGAAGAGGTAGAAAAATTGCTCCCCAACAGTTCCATTCGAGAGTCAAAGTACCCCCAATGGGTCGCCAACGTGGTCATGGTGAAAAAGAAAAATGGGAAATGACGCATGTGCGTGGACTTCAGGACCTAAACAAGGCATGCCCGAAAGATTCCTTCCCGTTACCTCACATTGATTAGCTCATCGATGCAACAGCGGGAACGAATTATTAAGTTTCTTGGACGCCTACTCAGGATACAACCAAATCCTCATGGAGGAGTAGGACCAGGAAAAGACCACTTTCATCACCCACCAAGGGACGTACTGCTACAGAGTCATGTCGTTCGGGTTGAAAAATGCAGGGGCGACCTATTAGAGGCTGGTAACCAAGATGTTGAAAGAGCAACTTGGAAAAACGATGGAAGTGTATATAGATGACATGTTGGTCAAGTCAAAAAGGAAAGAGGACCACATCGACCACCTGAGGGAAGCCTTTGACATACTTAGGCGATACAGCATGAAGCTGAACCCCGAGAAGTGCGCCTTCAGCATGACCTCTAGAAAGTTCCTCGGATTTTTGGTGTCGCAGAGAGGCATTGAGGTCAATCCCGACCAAATCAAGGCTATAGAGGGAATACCTGAAAATTTGACCAGCAAAAAACAAATGTAGAAGCTAACTGGCCGTATAGCCACCTTGTCAAGGTTCATCTCACGATCCTCTGACAGATGCCACAAATTCTTCAACGTACTCAAGAAGGACAACAGACTCTAGTGGAATTTCGAGTGCGTCAATGCCCTAAGAGAATTAAAGGCATACTTGTCCTCACCCCCGCTACTCGCCAAGGCAGAACCCGACGAGCGTCTTTTAATCTACCTAGCTGTATCTGGCGTTGGAGTGAGAGCAGTTTTGGTCCGTGAAAACAAAGGTACGTAATCTCCAATCTACTACATCAGCAAAACCCTGGTCGATAGCGAAACGAGGTATCCCCACCTCGAAAAGCTGGCCCTGGCATTAGTCGTAGCTTCACAAAAGCTTAGACCCTATTTTCAATGCCATCCCATCTCGGTGGTCACGACCTTCCTCCTAAGAAGCATCCTACATAAACCCCAATTGTTGGGTAGATTGGCTAAGCGGGCCATCGAATTAAGTGAGCATGATATAAAATATCAGCCGCGAACAGCGATAAATTCGCAAGTACTCGCTGACTTCGTCGCCGACTTCAGTGCCAAAATAATGCCTGAGGCCGAGCGGGAAGCCTCCCGTACCTCCCCCAAGTTACCCGACCTATGAGTTCTGTACACCGATGGCGCCTCCAACGTGTCAGGATCTGGACCGGTACTCGTACTCGAGGTCCCAACAGACGAAGTCATCCGTCAGTCCATATGGTGTCTCGATATGACTAACAATGAGGCCGAGTATGAGGCTGTAATTGCAGGACTGAAACTAGCTCTCAAATATGGAGCACAGCGAGTCATCCTCCTATGGGACTCACAACTCGTCGTCAACCAATTCACAAGGACTTTCCAAACCAAAGAATAAAGGCTACAAAAATATCAGGCCAAGATTCGTAAGCTGCTGCCCGAGTTCGACGAATGCCAACTCGACCAGATACCTCGAGCACAAAACATTGAGGCAGACGGCCTCGCCAAATTAGCAGCGGCTACCAAGAGCATAAGCGAAAAACAAAACATGGTCACCCTCCTCCATTAGTCAATAGACGAAATTGAGGCACGCGCTATAAACATGACTTGGGACTGGCGCAATCATATTATGTCATATTTGCAGGACGGAGTGCTCCCCTCGGACAAAAAAGAAGCCAAGAAGCTTCGAATACAAGCGGCCAGATACAACATCATCGACCATGACTTGTACAAAAGAACATTTGGCGGTCCCTTGGCGAAATGCCTAGGACCTAACCAAACTAGGCGCGTCCTCGAAGAAGTACACGAAGGCCACTGTGGAGCCCATACCGGCAATCGAGCCCTCGTTAGATGCCTAATACGAACATGCTATTACTGCCCCACCATGAAAAAGAAGGCCGCCGACTTCGTTAGAAAGTGCGATCAATGCCAAAAATACGCTTCAATGATTCACCAAGCGGGCGAGTACCTCCACTCAGTCACCTCGCCTTGGTTGTTCATAAAATGTGGAATAGACATCGTTGGACCACTTCTAGCGGGACGAGGTAATGTACGATTTTTTTTGGTTTTAACTGACTATTTTTCCAAGTGGGTAGAAGCAGGTGCATTCGCCCAAATACGCGAACATGAAGTTATCACATTCATATGGAGGAACATCATATGCCGCTTCGGCATCCCCAAAGAAATCAGTTGTGACAACGGACCCTATTTCACTAGAAAGAAAACCGTTGAATTCTTCGAGAAATGGCGCATCAAGAGAATACTCTCCATGCCATATCATCCTGCAGGCAATGGTCATGCGGAATCCTCCAACAAAACAATACTGAACATCATGAAAAGAAGCTTGAGGACGCCAAGGGACTGTGGCCGGAACTACTACCGGAAGTGCTATGGGCATACCACACCACGCCAAAAAAAAATCATAGGAGAAACGCCATATTCACTAGTCTATGGGACTGATGCAGTGATACCGGTCGAAGTCGGTGAACCAAGTTTGAGATACTCCAACGAGAGCGGACCAAGTAACAATGAGAGCAGAAAGCAAAACCTCGATGAAACCGACGAGCGGAGAGACATGGCCTACGTAAGAATGATAGCTCAAAAACAACAAGCAGAACGGTACTACAACAAAAAATCCAAAGTCAGGCCATTGAAGGTCGGGGACTATGTACTCAAAGCCAAAACACAAGCGAGTAAAGATCCACGGGAAGGCAAACTGGGAACTAATTGGGATGGGCCATACAAAATCACGGCGGCGACAAACAAAGGGTTATTCCAAGTAGAAACAATGGAGGGAAAACTACTACCAAACAAATGGAACGTCTCCCACCTCAAATACCTCAACTTCTAAAGACAGACGTCCTCCAAGTCGTACTTTTTTCCCTCACCCGAGTTTTTTCCCAATTAGGTTTTCTCGGGGAGTTTTTTAATGAGGCGATGAAGAGGGCGTCTCAAAGATTAAGTGTTAAGTTCATCGCTCAGCCTATCGACTACTTCCCCAGGCCGAGCAATGAAGGGACTAGATAGACTAGGACTTCTCGAATGTATGTACGAACTGAGAAGAAACATGTAATAGTCTCCAATGAATGAATAAACAAAGCAGTATATGATATTCTTACACAACTTCACCAAGTTTACACATCACGCCAACGTAGGAAATGTACATTCGACCTCGCTCGAATTTTTTTCCAAGTTTACATTCGACCTCGTTCGAATCGACTTACATTCGACCTTGTTCGAATTAACTTATATTCAACCTTGTTCGAATTAACACAGGAGATGTACATTCGACCTTGCTCAAATTATTTTCCAAATCTACATTCGACCTCATTTGAATCAACTTACATTCGACCTCGTTCTAATTGACTTACATTCGACCTCATTTGAACTAACCTACATTCGACTGACTGAAAGTCAGGGACTTTTTACAAAAGGAGACATTCACGAAAAAGAAAAAAAGAGACGAAAATACACAGCAAAAGATAATTGTTCCATTTCAATAATTCCATTCCAATACACCTTACAAAGGGATTAAAAGACGCCCTCACAAAAAAGAAATAGCAAAACACAAAAATAAATGAAAACCAAGTACAAAGACTGCACACCTCATCGTCCCCACCATCGCTAACGTCGCCGTCATACTCATCGTCATACCAAGGGTCGGAAGCAAGACCATCTAGGGCATGTTCATCATCATCCATGCTGGGCATATCGGGGTCATAACCACATGCATCACGAGCTGCATGTGACTTGACACAAACATCCTCGAACTCGACCGCAGAAACCTTTCTGGCCGTCTTCATAGCCCTGTATATGTCAAGTTGGGCCTCAGCGTGAACCCACCTTTCATACAACTCCCGTGGCACACTGGGATCGACAGAAGTATGAGAAGTGGATGGTTGGACCTGCTGTTGCACCTTCTCGGCTTTTAGGGTAGAAACCTGCTCGTTCAGGTCAGACAGCTCCGCCTCCAAACCCCTTATTCGTTCTTCAAACCTCGCCTCCTTGAGCGCCAAAGTTTCTTACTTATTAGCTCGCTCAGACCTGAAAACACGAAGGGTTACCCCTAGTGCAGCCGCCTCCTCCTCCGCCACAGCAGCCATTCTGGCTCTCTCAGCTCGATCCAAATCTTCAATCCTAGCGCTCAACTCACCCCTTAAGCTGATGGCCCTAGTTTCGCTCTGCCCGAGCTCGACTCTTAAGGACGCCACCTGAGCCTGAAGGTCAGCATTCTCGGCCATCACTCCCTTGCTTATCTCGAGCTCATCTTCCTTAATTCTCAGCGCCCCCTCAAGTACGTTGCACCTGCCTATGGCCCTCATAAGCTCCCCATCCTTCTCCCTCATCTCCTCATCTTTTTGCTTGAGCTCATCGTGAAGCGTCTGAAATTGACTTTCCTCGCCAAGTACGTTGACCAACGTTCGCTGCTTAGAACGGTACTCTCTATACTTGGATTCCGTGTTCTTGAAGAGGGTCGTCCTTTTCTCTTCCCTCCGATCACGCTCAATCTCCAAGATGAGGGTCTGACATACAAAAGAAGACGGGTCAGGGGGTAAACAACACATACGAAATGAACTAACTTAACATGGGAAAAGTAAACTTACTCGCAGAGCCATGCTAGATATGCCCAATGATAGATCCGCATCCTTCAGCATCTGTAGCATCCTATTCTCAGAGTCCACGCACAAAGGAGCGAAGGCCGGCACCACCCGTTCCGAGTCAACTAAAAGTTATAATCTACGGGGATGACTATGTTCCGATTAGGCCCCTCCGTCCTTATTTCCACTCGAGTGAACCTCTCCTCAAAAACCCGTACCTCCTCGGGGTCGATATCGGAGCCTGACCCATCATCTTCCACGAGGACAGTTTTATCCCTCCTGTCCGCTGATGATGAGCCAACTTCGGCTGTTCGTGAACGTTCCCCCCTGTCGCAGACCCCTTCAACCTCTGATGGCCTCTCCTCCGTGACAATCTCCAGCGTGGGAGCAGCCTTAATGCCCAGTAAGGGCGCCGAATCAGTATAAAAAATAATAGGCCTCTCAGGCTCGGCATCGGAAGCATCGATCCTTCCAGTCTCCACCCTCCGTCTTTTCCTTGGTACTGGCTCCTCCTTGCCATGTGACGACTCATCAATCAGGTTCAAAACAGGGTGGGTAGAGGTCTCATTCGACGTAATGACCGTCTGTGGGCCAGAATCGCCCAATGGCGGAGCTAGAGTTTGATAATTTCGTATGTACTCGGCTAGTACGAATTGCATTCCAACCAAAGCGACCGCTTGGCGGAATGCAGGCACCGGAGCCTTCGCCTTCTTAGAAGCTTGCCGACCTGCACCAAAAGGAAAATATGTCAAAAGGACGACATCAGATGACGATAAGCTATAACGAAGACGAAATGATTGCGAAACAGAAAATCTAATTTACTAGTCGAAGTCTTGGGCCCGAATCGCTTATTGAAGGACGCCCAGTCACGAATCCCCGCGGGGAGGGGGGGGGGGGGAGG